>JAJMGX010000049.1:0-10329 GCA_030565865.1 Yamadazyma friedrichii | reverse complement strand
AAAAACTTCGTAATATCTTTAAGTAAATGTACAACGTTTATCATTCTCGCAATATTCATTTTCATATAGTCATTACAGACTCGAATCTCATGCTATATATGCATTATGCTTACTTTCCTTAGTACAAAACGCTGCGCGCCCAGTTCTCATACTTGAAGACTGATTTTTCCGACACTCTCTTCCCAAAATCTGAAATTTGACTATGTAAAACGCTTAGTTCCTGCGCAGTCCTACCATTGTTATTTATCCACTATAGCAAATTAAACGATGTTGCAAGAAATATGGTTTTTTTCAAGTCAACTGGCTCACGCTGCACTATTTAAATACACCTTCCTGCCGAAAGCGCAAATGCTTTACGCAATCGCTTTACTTAATGTATAATACGGAGGTTCCGGTCAACTTGGTCGGATCGTTTTACCTAGAAAATCTCATACGGTTCGCCGAATAAACTAGAATGTAAGGCATCAAGATAAGATATTAGAAATCATACTTTAACATTATATAACTATACTTCACAGTTGTGTGTAATTATTCCCACCGGCAATTTACGATTGCAAACAAGATTCAACCACTGATGCAACGGCTAACGTTTTCTCTTCTTGTAATTGTCTACCTACTACTTGGAGACAAGTAGGCATACCATGATATAATTCAGCATCATAATGCTTATAAATGGTCTCATCGACCTCATTGGTAGGTTTGTAATCGGATTGAATAGGATCAAGATCTTTATCGGCTTTGGTTACAGGAACTACCACACTAGGGTAGTCTACAAAATTAAATGGAGAACTATAATTTAATGTAGGTAAACTTTCTGGTAAGTAAGCACATGATGGCCATACGGGGCAAATTAATCCATCAATTGGTTTACCAGATTTAGTTTTACTAGCAGTTGCATTCCAAAGGTTAGCAAAATCTTGCTTTCCTTCATAATGTTTTCCACATACACTCCACCATTCATTTACGCTAATAGGAGGTGTTTTTGGATCTAATACAAGCATATCTTTAACTTGTTTAACAATAGGTTCCCCTGATTGTTTACACATGTCCAAGACTTCTAATCCTTGATCGGCGGTAAATATTTTGGTGGCCGTTTCAAGGTATTTATCATTGGGCACATCTACCTCAATAACTTCATGACCCTGATCTTTCAATGCTTTAATCGTTTGTTGTAAAGCTCTTTGAAGTGGAGGATGAGGCATTAGTTGACCATCATATGACCATACCCCAAATGTTAATTTCTCCAGTTTCAAACTTGAATAGTCTTGATATGGTATAGGTACAACTTTTGGATCAAATTGCCAAAGTTCCCATTCAATAATAAGTTTAGTAATATATTCAACATCAGCTAAACTTCTTGCCATGGGACCAATAGCTGAAGGCATGGTTTCTTGGGAACTATAAGAATTACTCACTCTTAAATATGAAATTCTACCCGTTGATGGTTTTAATGCACGAAGACCTTGGAAAGCTGCTGGAATACGAATACTTCCACCAATATCAGTACCAAATCCCATAGGGGAGGCACCGGCCCCAATAAGGGCACCTTCACCCCCTGATGAACCACCACTGGTTAATTGATAATTACAGGCATTCGAGGTATATCCATGAACATTAGATACAGTTTCTGGTGATAACATGGCCATGGGGACCGTAGTTTTAACATAAAATATAGCCCCAGCTTTTTGTAAATATTCAGCTAATAAACTAATTTCAGTTTTAGGTTTATTCAATAATGCAACGTAACCAATGGCACTATCAAACCCAGGAAGATCAACTTGATCTTTGAGTGAGATTGGAATCCCATGTAATGGACCAATTACCGTACCGTTCTTCTCAAAATAACCATCAAGTACTTTAGCTTGTTGCAATGCTTTATCAAAGAAGATTTCACAGCAACAATTTAAAATCTGTTGTGCCAATGCAGCTCTATGACAATAAGCTTGGGTGACCGCCAATGCTTTCAATTCTCCTGTAGCAATTTTACTTTGAAGTTGCAACATGGTTAAACTAGTAATATCAACTTCATCTTGAGGAAGAATGGAGTCCAAATATCCATAGGTATTAATATACTTGGCTTTAATCATATCATCTTTAATAGAATCATTAATCCATTCTGAAGGAATGGCAGCCTTAACTGCATCTCTTTTAGTGTCAATGGTATCTTTCCAATTTTTAACTGTCATTTTAATATATCTATTCGTTGGATCTAGTCGCTTGTAAGCCATCCCGTCCGTCTTATAGGTGCACTATATATATTTAGATAGATCGATAAACCTATACATGTTTTCCGTTACTGATAAGCCGTGCTGCGCAGATAGCGCATTCTCACCCACCAATTACTCTGCGGATGTCGGTGCCCGGGTGTCGGATCTCGGATGTCGGGATAAATATTCCATGAAACAATGACGGAGCGACCGTTTAAGGTTTAAATGCACGATATCTGCCACGATAACAGCTTATCGTATTGTCTTATCAGCTAGTACTATGATAACATGGGAAACATATAAAAATGATGAAACCGTTGGATTTGGGGAACTATAATTATAGTAGCTACATCTTGGTGAATAGTTATAGATTAAATAGTGGTATTGTACAACATTGTTAAACATGGAACCAATACTTAGTCAAGGTTATGGTTATGGATTTGCTTTAGGAGTTGGAGCAGCATTTGCTTTGTTGATGGTGATAATTACCAGGGTTCTTGCTCTGTATTTAGGACAAGTACAAACTTCGGAACGGTTTTCCACGGCATCAAGAAGTGTTAAATCAGGGTTAATCGCATCAAGTACCGTTTCAGCTTGGACTTGGCCAGCTACCCTTCTTACATCTGGTCAGTGGAGTTATGATCATGGTATTAGTGGAGGGTTTTTGTACGGGATTGGAGGTACGATTCAAATTACGTTATTTTTATTTTTAGCTATTCAAATAAAGAGACATGCACCATCAGCTCATACGATTTCCGAATGCTTTTATATTAGATTTGGTAAATTGGGCCATTGTGTATTTCTTTTTTATTGTATGGCAACTAATATTTTGATATCGGCTTTATTACTTTTGGGTGGGTCACAAGGATTTGCTGCAACTACTGGTATGCATGTGGTGGCAGCTAGTTTTTTATTACCCCTTAATGTGATCGTTTATACCACCATGGGTGGATTAAAGGCTACATTTGTTTCTGATTGGACTCATACTGTCATTATTTACGGAATTTTGTTGTCTACTTGTTATACTATATATTGTTCTTCATCACTTATTGGATCACCTGGTAAAATGTATGATCTTTTAGTTGAAGTTCAAGAAATATTCCCATCGGAAACTGGTCAAAGTTATCTTTCATTTAATGATAAATCAATGTTTTTTCTTACTTGGTCGGTTGCTGTTGGTGGTCTTAGTTCAGTGTTTGGGGATCCAGGATATTCCCAACGAGCTATTGCATCAGAGCCTTCCAATGTATTTTTCGGTTATTTGATGGGTGGTATTTGTTGGTGGATCATTCCATTTGCGCTTGGCCTGTCAGCTGGTTTAGCCTGTAGAGCGTTATTAACTAATCCTGCTTCTATTACTTACCCTAATGCATTAAGTGTAGAAGAAGCTAATAGTGGATTACCCGTTATTTATGGTATGGCTGTAATTTTTGGTAAAAGCGGTGCTGCTGCTGGGTTAGTTATGTTATTTATGTCAGTGACCTCAGCCACCTCAGCTGAGTTAATTGCCTTTTCTTCTGTTACAACCTATGATATTTACAGAACTTATATAAAACGTGATGCTTCTGGTAAGCAATTAGTTAATGTTGCTCATATGTCAGTTATTGGGTTTGGAATAGCAATGGGAGCATTATCAACCGTTTTTAATTATATTGGGGTTACTACTGGTTGGTTACTTAGTTTCCTTGGGATTATATTAACTCCAGAAGTTAGTGCCGTTTGTTTTACATTATTTTGGCCCAAAATGACTAAATCATCGTTAGTAATTGGTTGTCCATTAGGTACTTTAACGGGGATTGCCTGTTGGATTGGATCAACCTATCATTTTGCCGGGACAATTACCAAAGATTCATTAATGACCACTGAAGCTACTTTTATAGGTAATATCACTTCATTGGCAAGTTCAGCGATTTATATTGTGACGATTTCGTTTATGAAACCCGATCAAGTACCATTTGCTATGGAATCATTAAATGGAAAAATTATGCTTGGTGACGATGTCGATAAGGAAGGAAAAGAAGCTGTTACAGTTAGTGATAAAGTTAAGAAAACTTTGAAAAGGCATTCTTGGTGGAGTTTGATGAGCAATGCTTTTGTTCTTTTTGGTGCTTATATAATTGTCCCTGTTGCATTATATGGAATGAAAAGAGATTTATCGAAAAGTTCATTCACTGCATTGATTATTATAATGTTAATCTGGCTTTTACTTGCAGCTGGTTATATTATAATCTTTCCATTATGGCAAGGAAAAGATTCAATTGTTGTAATCATTAAACATCTTTTAGGTAAATCAACCACAATTGATGAGCTTGGTTCTGATAGTCCTGAACTTTCCGATGCCAGTGTCGAAGAAATCGAAGAAACTCATATTGCAAAAGTATGAGATTAGCAGGGTAATGGTGTATAAATATGATTTTAATTTCTTAGAGTAGTGTTTTTGTAATTTAATATATGAAACAGTGTTACAGTTTGAAAACTTTTTATGGCAATCCTCTTAATGGTGAATAAACAGGTTTGTATCCCAAATTATCCAATCAATGATGATAACCGTAGTTAAAATTTGAGTACAATCTTCAATCTGCGAAATTAAGTAGTGAGATATGGAACTGATAAGGAAAAGAACATCCCTAGCTTGTGAAAATTGTAGGAAGAGGAAAGTAAAATGTAGTGGTGGACCAGTATGTCAAGCATGTTCTAGGTTTGGATTTAAGTGTGTTGTAAGATCACAGTATCGAGAAACCAAGAAATCGATTGCAAGAGCACAAGTAAAAGAATTTAAGTATGTATTTTTAGAATCATCCATAGACAACTGTGTAGAATATTAATACTAACTAGAAAGAACATGTGTACCAAGTAAGGAAACCATAGAGTTCCCTGATTTGCCAATCAATGCTCAAGATAATATTTCAGAATATTTTGGATCAACCAGTAATTTTTCATTCGTAAATCAGCTAAATAACTTGTTAAGACCACTTCTGAATAATGATAATGAAGGACAAACTAAAGTACAAGGACTTGAAAGATTTGGAATTAAACCAACAGTATTAGAATATTCATGGGCTTTTGATTTTTCATTAGAAAATTTCAGTACGGAATCCATGAATAAATTATTAGTAGCATATCTTGAGACATGGGCAATCCCAATCCCAATATTCAATGCAACAGAATTATTCACATTAGCATCTAGAACTTGGATGAATCCACATGCATCTCCCGAAGATCGTGCCCTTCTTTATTTGGTTTTATCGGTTGGTGCCGCAACATCATATTTTGATAATGAAGAAAGTAGTCAAAATGCATTCCCTGTGGCCAAGGCATTTTATAATTTAGCCTTCCAAACCGTACCCACTGTTTTCTCTAAGGTATCATTTGAGTCGGTCAGAATTATACTTTTTATGTGTTTATGTGCCTGTTGTTTAGGAGATACGGCACTATCATATACTTATATTGGATATGCCATAAGAATTCTGTTAGCAATTGGCCTTCATAAAAATAATGTGGTTAAACCTCTGGCTAATTCATTTGATAGTAGTCATCATAAACGAGTATGGGCAGTTACTTGGCAATTTAATAAATATTGGAGCTTTAGTGTAGGAAGACCAAGTGGTATAAATGATAATGTGGGAGCGCCATTGGTTAAAGAAGAAGATTTTAAATATGATGGATATGGAGAATTGAAACAATTTGCCATGACGGTGGAGCATCTGAGAGTAAGAATTTGTTTTGCATCATTATTACTGAAGATTCATGATGAGTTATATAATTCCAAGAATGATCTATTAACCATGATTAGTATTATTGAACAGTTTTCCTATGAAATTGATGATGTATATTTAAGTAGTAGTGATCGGCAGATTATTCAAACTGAAATTACCGATGATGTAAAAACCTTACGAAAAGAACGAATTATTGAATGGTTTTGGATCAGAATTTATTATCTTTATATTAAATTAATCTTATTCCGGCCATTTTTAATATTTAGAGCCTACCTTGATAATCATGGTACACAAATTCCCCATTCGTTAAAACATAAAATTGAAACCGGATCAAAAAATTGTGTGGACGTGGCCATTGAATTATCCGATTTCATTATTAAACTAAATAATAAAGTTAAAATGACCCAACCAATAATTTTTGTCAGTACATATTTAGAAAGCACGTCAACGGTACTTTTATTTTATATTGTTAGTAGTTTTGCTGATATTTCCGATACCATGGCCCGGAAATTATGGAATGTATTACAAGATACTCGAGATTTTCTTAATGGTTCATACGGTAGTTATCTTGATACCACGAAAATTCTTGCCAGAGATGGATTAAATTCATTATATAATGTATTAACCTCAAGGAATAACGATAAAAATGATAAAAATTTTACTTACCTTGATAAAATTATGGAACCGGTAATATCCACATCCCAAGGTAATGATCCCCAAAATGTTGAACCCGAAATTGAAGAAATTTGGCTGAGAGCCTTAAATTCCTTACCGTTTTCATAATGTGGTTTAGCCTGTAATCTAGTAGTACCTGTGCGACTTCCCCATAGTGAACCCTGGGCCCTTAATATACGCTACATGATCTCCCATGTTGACGGTTATCCTATAAATCATCGTACCTCTAGTGTACTTGCTATTAAGAGACTCCTGAGAATAGTGTAGGTATCTTACTGTTATGTCATAGATATTCGTGAGTCCGTCCATTATCAACTGCTGATTAGATGGAAAAGGTAATGCTTCGCAATTACTCGTAATCCGACTTACATACATGAATCTTATACGGTGGTATTAAATCTTCTGAGGTATGTTAACCTGACTAATGTCTTTGTAATCGAAAAAATTAACCTTAAGCAATGGTTAAATAAGGCAAGTTGGTATACTCAATTACTATTACTAGATAGTATCCATGGCTCAATGGTCTAATCGTTACTATAATCGTTATCACTACCATAATCACTGTCATGACCATAGTCACTTTGACCATCATACTTCACACCGACGACAATATGATTCTAATGGAGTGAGATAGAGTCTCCCTAGTAAAAAAGCTAGACAAATTTTGGCCGGTAAAGTTGAAATCATCCTCATAGGGTAATCGATTATTAAATACTCTAATTCGACATCCAGCTATTCACCAAGAAGATCAAGTAGAGGTGGTTCTCGTAATCGAAGATATAGTGATGATTATCTGGATGATGATGATGATTATGATGATTATTCCCCCCGTAATAGTAATAATAGAAAACGAACTAAAACTTTATTCAAATGCTCCCCTTATAGTATTTCTTTAAACTATTTCTTTTAAAATTTGTAGAAAACGGATTATGGATGTACTTTTGGATCTTTTTGTATAACAACTTGACTTTCTCTCCACCATGGAGCTCTACAGTTACGATCTTATAAACTTCATCAAATGTGGTGTATGTTTCTGACATGATAATAAATTAATTCGTTGATAATTTAATTCGTTGATAAATTATCTCGTCTAATAAACTAAGTTCAAATTATCTAATAACTATGGCTGCCGCTAACATTGGGATATCCACCTCATCTGTTCTCACGATTATTGTTGATTAGAGAAGAGTTTAAACAACCCCGTATTAAAACACACCCGCTGTTATTCTCTCATTCATGATCGGAACAAGTCTAGTCACATACTTGAACTAATATTCATTTAGAGTCTAGTTACGAAAGTTTGGTTCTAATGATTACACTTGACCATTTTAACTATGTCCCAGTAACATTGCTATTTGGTTTCCATTTATACCATTAACTAATTATTGTCTCTGACGTTGATAATAATTTTTCAACCCTTTTACTCGAATAATTACTCATAATATAATCAGCCTAATTTAATTGCCCAGAGAAGAGCTTCACTTTCAACTTTCAGATAACTCATAATTTCATTGATTAAAATACATAACTAAAAACATGGTTTACATTACAATTTTTTTGATTCATTATCCCTTTTACAAATCTTAAGGGTTAGCAATTTGATACCATAATGCATTTGCTAGACCCGCTGAAAATATCAAAGCACGGATAATACTCAATTTATTCCAATTATCAATTCCTGAACCAAAATTCTTAGATACTAATGCATCATCCGATAATTGAACTAATCCTTGAAGTAGCCTAATACCTGGAAACATTACTATTCTCGTGAATAATATAACAGAAATAGAAAATCCAGCTGTTACAAGCATTGTTTTCCTAGTATAACTGTCATTAGCGTAATATGCCTGATATAAGTAACAAGCGGTAGTAACTACAGCAGTTGTTGCCATCAATTTGGCACCACTTTCAAATAATTTCTCCCAAATTTTAATTTGGACTGAAGGTGCTAGTTGACTATTACGAATTATTGGAATAAACATTCCTGATATTGCAACATTTCCACCGAAGAATACTGATTGAGATAAAAGACCTAAAGCAAAAATTGAAGTGAATGCCATTTTTAATTATGAAATTTCAATCAATCGCTCCCATATAATTGCACTGTCATCTGAATGCGAATTATGTTAATAGGGAGTCAGGGGTATACGGATTCGGAAATAATGCATCGGCCGATTATATTTATATATATATATATATAATCATTATGTTTTTATCATCGTTCTACAAATTGTATCAATTGCATCATAAAACGTGTATTGTTTGTGAACGAAATATAGCACGTTATGGAGAATTTGATTGTGGTTGCAACAGAATCCATTACTATCAGTTAATATTGAATCTGCCATCGTAAACAATTATGATTAGAATAATAAGGTAGATTGGTTTATTTTACCCGAATTCTATAAGTTCATCGTAAAATAATAAATAATTTTATCCATATTTCATAGAGTTTTAAGACAAATTTCATCAATAGTGATGAAGATGCATGTGCATTTTCTTGAAATTTACTCAGGATATACCATTTTTCTAATTCTATTTTAATTTGTGTATATGTATAATTAACTTAAACCTCTGGATTTAATCTCTAATTGGAAAATCAATTGAATTGAATATACAGGATAATTCTTATTTATGCTTCAAGAGTAAAAGCAATCACGTGACTATAAAATACTGGAGATCATTTCGTACATTATGTACATGTTATTGTCTTTTTAATCTTTGGCAGTAAATTATTAACAAAAAGATGATATTAAATGAAAGCGAGTATTATGCAAATAACTAACATCACATTCACTACACATAAAAGAAATAAATAAATAAAACTACAAAGGATATAAAAATTCCTTATTTGTAAATCAAGCATGGAAATACCAACCTGTTTTCTTTCGCCACCTTCGGTATCTATTTACATAAAACAGCTTGAGTAACATAACCACTTGAATCTAATTTAATATTTTTCATTCTTTCTTTATTGCTTTTAGAAAGAATGAGCCTAATAATTAATAAAATATCACCAGTTCCAAACATGTTCATTTAAAATGCATTTAATATAACCTTTGCATTCTCCTGAAAAATCGTTTAATGCCCAAGTTTTGGTATTCCAACATTGGAGGGTATATTTTGAGAGAGAATAAAGAAGACTAGATGACCCTTCCCATAATAAATTCCTGTTAATGATACAGAAGAGAGTATCAAACATTCTGAACCATGCTTCTCTACTTGAATTTTAATCGCTTCTTTATGACTTCAATATGTGATATTAACGTGAAAGATCAACTTTCGGGTTCAACTATTGACAATAGAGTTGATAAATTAAACATATAATAATCACTATTAATCACTCTTTGTCAGTGCAATAACTTCCCACCTCCGTTTGCCCAGATCCTAATTTCACAAATCTCAATTTACCATATCCCCATCTTCCAATATATCTACCTATATATTATATTACACGCATCTCATTTTTTACGAATCAACTCCATCATAAGTTCGCTTTCTATTGACACCTTCATGATAATGCTGTAAACCTGTGCCAACATTTCCTGCATTTACATCACCGTTTTGCTCATGATTGTCACTTAATCTCCCATTACCATTGACTACATGGCGCCCATTAATATCCTGATATTTTAATCTTGCTGTAGACTCACGTTTTAAGTCTTCCAACGCCTCTTCAAGATCATCAAATTTTGAACGTTTGCGATCGTAATAATCCCTAAATTTATTAG
>JAJMGX010000048.1:0-10591 GCA_030565865.1 Yamadazyma friedrichii | reverse complement strand
CAACTACTACTGTTGATGTTACCGTTACTACTGGACCATCAGGTGAATTAACTACTATTTCACCAGTAAGTATTCTTGAAAGTGGTTCTGTTATTACTGGACCATCAGGCGAATTAACTACTATTTCACCAGTAAGTATTCTTGAAAATGGTTCTGTTACTACTGGACCATCAGGTGAATTAACTACTATTTCACCAGAAAGTATTCTTGAAAGTAGTTCTGCTACTGCTGCAGCAACGAATGTTGCATCTGCTGTAGAGGGCTTAGCCGGTAAGATTCAAGAACCTTCATTAGCTATAGCTTTTGCTGGTATTATTTCATTGTTCTTATTATAAGTTGATGACTATTTCGCCATGATATTTTGATTGTATTTTATTTATTTTTGATACCCCGTTTTCTAATTAATTTTTTTTGGTATTCATTGTTTTTTTCGTGATGTTTTTAATGACGCTGTTTATTAACGTTTTTCTTCTTTGGTAATTGGTAATGTAATTTCGATTTGTTCATAAACTTGACAGAATTTCCAATTTAGTATATATTTTAATGATTATAATTATTTTTATTTATGTCTTCTTCATCTTTGATTCTTTCTCGTTCCAAATTTAATTTAGCTCTTTTCCCTTCAGGTTGTATTAATAATGAGTTGATACTAGTTTTATTTCAATTTTATTTCGTTCAAATAATTTTATGAAATCTTCATTTATTATTTCTAGAGCGTATCTATTTTATCTTCCTTAAAAATTTAGACTTAATCTCTATTTTCGAATATGTGTATTAATATTATTTTTAAAATCTCCCTAGCGTTCAAATTTTCTGTCACTTATTATAAAACTATAACCTTTTAGAACTGATTCATGTTTTATCAAGCTTTTAATATATTTGGTTGGTTTTATTTTAGATTATTTACTATTAGGTTTGATATTAAATTTGGACTTCATAGTCAATAGATTAATTTATTCACCATTTTAGAAACATACACCACCATTGATGACGTTTATGAAATTATTACTATATAGCTTCATAGTAGTGGAGAGAAAATCAAGTTGTTATATAATAGTATCCAAGCATAAGCTATTTTTTATTTATTTTAAAAAGATACTATAAGAAAGAAAGAAAGTTGAGGCTTTTATCAAGAATTTTCATGTAATAGGACGTTGACTTATAAAATATGGAGCTGCGTAAGTTTAAATTTCTTGATTTTGAAGCTAGAAGCTTTAAAGATAATAATTCTATATTTATCAACGATTTAGTAAAAGTTCAACGTATGGATTATTATTCGTACCTGTATTTAATTTACGATGATCAAAAGATTCAAACCAAATGCGATTTAAGTGTAAGATTTGAAGTTTTGATATTCTATAGTTATTGCACAGTCTCTTCTTTTTCAAGCTATGTACGATGAGTCAAGCTGTAGAAGAGAAGGGTTTAATAAAAGTCTACGGAGATTTAAAAAGTGCTTCGACTCTTTCTCTAGATGGTAAATTAGTGTCCATTCCTAAATTTTTCAATAATTTAAAATAAATAACATCATGTTGTTCTACAGTGAAAACACTACAAAGAGGAGATAATCCACTTTATGACATGTTTGTCATCTCTTAAAAATGCAAGATGAGTTGCTTGACTATCCGCTGATTGTCCAAATAATGTAACTTTATTAGTACCACCACCAAAAATCTTAAGGTTATTTTTAAATCCAAAATAATACGTTTCTTTAATCAGAAATTTCATAATTTCCAATTCCAGACCTATTCGTTGACTATACTCCTTTAAGTCATGTGACATAAGAAATCCAAACGCTCCTAATCTACTGTTGAATGAAAAGATATTGTTGATTCATCTAATATTTGAAATATTAGCTTCATAAATGCACGCAACCAGCACCATATGTATTTTCACTACCATAAATGAAAACCATAACTGGCAATTGCTTCCCGTCAGATATTCGAACACTAATATTAAGATTTAATCCAAATTCGTTTACTGATAGAACATTTAACCAGGACTTATCAAAACTAGGAATTGGATAGAATCCTCTTTTGTTTTGAGATCACAGTTGATATTCCGGTTATCATTTAATATTGATTTTCTAAATCTACCTGGAAAACCGCATATGGAATACGGAGGAATTGCTTGACACTGATTTATTTATAGCCCAATCCTTTGATTTCACCTGTTGGCAAGTTCATTGCACAAACTTCAGATGTATAGTTGTATTATACTTCCATTGAAAGTTTATATTAAAATCGGTTATTTTTCTATATATGTATTTCTCCAATTCTCACCATAGATAAAGGATGGAGACTCCTAGTTAGAGCTATACCTTAATGCGGCACAGATGAGGAATGGAATTATAAGAGTAGAGTCGATTACAAAAGAGCCGCATAAATTGCATCTGGGTTAAACCGCGACAAAATTGAGACTTGACAGTTTTTACAGCCATTATTGGGGGTTTAATCAGCAAGTGATAGAGAGGGTTTAAAATGGATATGAATAATATGGAAGCGAATAATCTTCAATTGTTAATATTTAATTAAAGGTAGATAAGGAACTGTCTTTATTATAAAAGCTAGCATTCAGAATCGTATAATTATGTTTAACGGAAATGTGGCTCGCTCGCAAAGAATACCGAGACCAATGATAAGTAATCGGTTTCTTCAGAACAATTTCTTTAAAATCAACTTCTTCAGAAGAGTTTCTAATAGTTATTAAGAACAGAAATGAAAGTTTTAGTATTAGGTGCTAGTGGATTTATTGGTTCAAGTGTTGCAGACGCTTTGGTTAGAGGTGGTCATCAAGTTATAGGTCAAACAAGGAGTGTTTCAAAATGGAAGGAAACATTCGAAGGTAAAGAAATCGAACCTTTAGAAAGCGACCCTTTTAATGATGATAAATGGGAAAAGATCCTTGATAAGATAGACGTAGTAGTTGATTGTATGGGAGGAAGTGCCCCAATTGATAAAGGAAGTATTGAAATTTTTAAGAAAATTGAAAATGCTAAAAGACATCCGACTGCTTCAAAATTAGTTTATATTTGGACCTCAGGGGTTTGGTTACATGGAGATGATCGTTGGGAATTGATTACTGAAGGAACTGAAGCAACCTATCCTCCATCCAAAGTTGCTTGGAGGCTTGAAGTTGAAAATAAAATTATTTCAAGTGATTTAATTGCTGGTATTGTAATTCGTCCCGGTTTAGTTTATGGTAGATCCGGTAGTGTTACAGGAATGCTTTTCAATCAAGCTGCCAACGCTAAGAATATCGAATGGCCAGGTATTCCTGGTGGAAGATATGCCACTATTCATGTCGACGATCTTGGTCAGTTATTTCGCCTTGCAGTTGAAAAATATCCTTTAGTCAGAAATCTTAAACTTGAAGGTAGTAATCCCTCAACCGAAAGTGTCGATTTGCTTTTATCACGAGTTTCAGAGCTTGCTAAAATTGATAGTTATTCTTATAAAAAACCTGAAAGTCCTTTTGAAATTGCTTTATCAGGGACGAGTATAGTTAGAGAAACCTTGGCGAAATCATTACTTGGTTGGTATCCAGTTAAACCATCGTTAATCGATGGATTACCAATATATTATAGATCATTTTTGGCTAGTCAAGGTAATTAGTCTCTTACATAGAAAATTAAAATAAACATATATTCACTAAATTAATTATAATACTAAATTGATTATAATCCACTGTTATCAGCACAAGAAAATGCATTATCTATAGTTCCATTGGAATACCCATCGTTAATGGATTTGATTGAACCATATAAACCTGAAATTAAAATATAAATCCCTAATGTAATTATAAAAATTGAAAAAACTGTAATAAATTTTGTTTTTCTCGTTGTTGTCCAGTTAGCCATTAGCATTTTAATCCATTTATAGCGATTTCTTTTACCAGAAAAAGAATGTCCGCTTATTTCATATAATGCAAGACATGCTGGTAAAATTAATGTAAACAGAGTACCTAGAAGTGCACCAATTAAAGCAATTAAATCACCAAAGAATGGAATTGCACAAGCAACTATAAATCCAATAATAATTACAATAATCATCATGCTTACCCAAGTGATCCAGTGGGTTTTAGAATTTTTTTGTAAATGTATGGAATTTCTTAAAATACGAACAAAAGCATATTTTCCAGCAAGGTGAGCTTGGAAGAAAGCTAAAAACAAAAGACCAGGAAATGCAATGCCATAACCAATTTTTTGAAATAATGGGCCTGCAGAACCTAATGCTGGTGATGCAACATACTGTCCAACCTTACCATATACAATTGCACTAACGACAATATAATTAAAGACAACAAATCCTTGACCTAAATAAAGCGATCTCGTATACTGTTTTGGATCCTTCATTTCAGCATGAATATTGAAAAATGAAGCGGTACCACAAAGACTTAGTAACTGAGAAGCAACTGCAGAAGAGATTGAACTAAATGAACTATCGTTGGCAACCACTTTAATCATTTTATTTACATGTTGAGGATCTGGCGCAGCAGCTGGGACTTTCTGAGCTAAACATGCAATTGCAACAACCCAAATGGCAATGAAAATTGATCCAAGACTTACATACCCAAGCCATGATAAAACTTTCATCGTACGAATTGAGGTTCCAATGAATAATGAAATTATGGCAGCAATTCCTACCCAACCAGAAGTACACATTGAATGTCCACTAAAGGTATTTAAAGCAATAGATACCGTAACTAAAGCAGCTCCATAGCATAAAGTATAAAGTAACCAAAATCCCATACCCATAAGTTCCCTGGCGTATTTACCAAATAACATATCAGCAGCATCGTCAACAGAATATATTTGCGGATGGGCAAGACGAAATTTACCGACCACAAGACCAGTCCAAGTACTAATGATGCATAATCCTATAAGACTAATTAACCCAGGAACGAACCAAACTGTTGAGCGTCAGTGGTAATCCAAGAACACCTAGCCCAATTTGTGATTTAGCAATTAATACAGCAGCACCCATCAAAGAAACACCACGAAAATCAGGTCCATTTTCAGTTTTGGTGAAAATACCATGTTCTCCTATGGTACCATCGTGAACTTCTGAATCAGTATCTTGAGATTCAATAAGTATCTTAGCCAGGGCTTTGTTTGACTTCTCCATTGGTTTGTTGAAGTCTAATAAGTATATGTGAATTCATACAGCTTTTAAATACCCTTCTTATCTTTTGTGAAATGAGGAGGTTGATAACAGATAATCACAGCTAATGGAAAACGCTTCCCTTACAATCAACATCAAAGGCACTGTCTGATATCGGTGTTTTTCCAGCTTCCGGAAATATGAAATAGTAGTCGATTTCAGATTTTCGTTCTTGCGCACTACCCTGACTGGAGATATAATAAATCGCAATCATTTTGCCTAAGATATCGATTTGATAAAGATATCGATTTAATAAAGATAAATTAAAAAGTCAACTGAATTATGTCCGTTACAATCAAGTCACCAAGTGGTAAAGAGATCAAATTCAATAGTGGATTGTTTATTAATAATGAATTTAGACAAGCTAAAGGTAATAATGTATTTACAACCCCAAATCCAACCACTGGTGAACCATTAGCAACAGTTAGTAGTGCGACAGCTGAAGATATCGATGATGCTGTTAAGGCTGCAAGAAAGGCATTCGAAACTACATGGGGAAAGAAATCAACTCCACAACAACGTAGCAGTGCAATTAATAAATGGGCTGATTTGATCGAAGAAAATATCGAAATTCTTGCAGAATTAGAAAGTCTTGATAATGGTAAACCTGTTTGGATGGCACGTGATGTGGATATTGTGGACAGTATTGCATGTCTCCGTTATTACGCTGGACTTGCTGATAAGATTGAAGGTAAAACAATTGAACAAACTGAAGGAGTTAGATTTGCTTTTACAAGATATGAGCCAATTGGAGTCTGTGGTCAAATTATTCCATGGAATTACCCAATTCAGATGTTTGCTTGGAAAGTTGGAGCTGCCTTAGCTGCTGGTAATACTATTATTATGAAACCTGCTGAACAAACTCCTTTAAGTGCGCTTATTTTAGCTGAACTTGCTGGGAAAGCTGGATTTCCACCAGGGGTTGTTAATGTTGTTAATGGTGTGGGTTCGGTTGCAGGTAAAGCTATCTCATTTCATATGGATATTGATAAGATTGCTTTCACCGGATCTACCGTTACCGGTAGAACTATTATGGAGGCCTCAGCTAAAAGTAATTTAAAAAAAGTTACCCTTGAGCTTGGCGGTAAATCACCGGTTGTTGTTTTTGATAATGCCGATATAGATCAAGCAGTCAATTGGGTTAGTATGGGTATTCTTTTCAATCATGGTCAAGATTGTTGTGCCGGATCTCGTTTATTCTTACAAGAAAATATTAAAGATGAATTTCTCTCAAAATTAAAGAAAAATTTTGAATCCCATGTAATTGGTGATCCATTTGACATTAAGACTTTCCAGGGTCCACAAGTTTCTAAACAGCAGCAAGAAAGAATTCAAAATTTTATTGATTCAGGGGTCGAACAAGGAGCAAAAATCTATTCAGGAGGACCAGAAAGATTGGGCCATTTACCTGAAAAATTTAAAAATGGTTTTTATATTCCACCTACTATTTTCACTGAATGTAAACCTGGTATGAAAATTGTGGATGAAGAAATCTTTGGACCTGTTATTACGGTTCAAACTTTCAAAACTGAATCAGAAGCCATTGAAAAGGCTAATAACACTGAATATGGTCTTGCAGCGGGTGTATTTTCACAAAATGCGTCTCAGTGTATGAGAATGGTCCATGAACTTCACGCTGGTACTGTGTGGTGCAATAATTATGTTGCATTGAGTAATGCTGTTCCATTTGGAGGTATGAAGCAATCTGGATTTGGTCGTGAATTAGGTCTTGAAGGTATCAAGGAGTACACTCAAATCAAATCAGTTCATTGGAATTATGGAGAGGAAGCTATCTGGCCATTAGATGGTTCTAAATGATAAGATCAGAATGTCAAATAACATAAATATTTCAAAACCTGTCTCTCAGCTCTGTTCTCTCCAAGGGCGTACGACTTTTGTCGTTAAAATAGGTCCAGAAAAAAGAACCGACAATTCTTGAGATAAGAGATCAGATTCTCCAACATTGTAAAATTTCAAATTCAGGCATTTTTCAGCATGACTGATGATACTCAAACTATACGTCGATTACCAGCATGCGATAGGTGTAGGTCTAAAAAGATAAAATGTGACTCTGGTATTCCTTCGTGCTCAAATTGTTTAAAAACAGGATCACCATGTATGAATAAAGATAAGGTATTGGGTACTGTAGTTAATCGAAATGATTTACTTAATAAATTACCTTCCAAAGTTACAGAAAATTTAAATTCGAATGCCAATACAAATTTAACCACAAATATGGAAGTAGCTCAAGTTTTAACACCCCCAGAAAAAAGGAGAAGGGTTTCGGAAGCTGGATCCCAGATACCCATTGTACCAGTACCGAATTTTACTCCCCTGACAGATTTAGCTGAGTCTGAAAACAATTATGAAAGTAGCAATGATGAACAGTCTTTGGGTGAAAATGAGTTTGATCAGCCATTCAAGGGTTCAGTGGAAACTTTACTAGCATATGTATCTAATGAGGATAGAATTTTTCAATATTCTAATGACTTCAAAAAGACTGCTAAACAAATTTTTATTGATAAAGAGCAAGCGTCTCTTGTTAAACTTGGGCGTGAGTTTTCGAAACAAGCAAGAAAGAATCATATTAAAAATAGAAATTACTGAGAAAGGGCTTATGACTATAGCATTCTTGTACGCTTAACAAGACGTTATTTTACTTGGATGAATAGTGCACATCCTGTTCTTCATCAATGTATGGTCTATAACCAATTGCGAAGGTATTTCAAAGGATATTAGTACTGTTGATATTTTTCAATTAAAATTAATTATTGCTATAGCACTTGCGTCTATTAGTCGTTCTTATACTTCAAGATCGGAACTCGGGAGAATTGCCCATGCCTTTTGGAAGTCTGCTTCAAAATATAATGAAAAGTTACTGGTTAATAATGGTATTGTCAATCTTCAAAATATTTTATTAGTTGTCCAATATTCTTTATTAGTACCAAAAGCTGGGAACCTATGGGACCTTTCAGGAACAGCTATGAGATTTGCAATAGAAATGAAACTTTATAGTAATCCAGATCCTTCGCAGAATATTGATACACTAACATTAGATCTAAGAAGAAGAATCTTTTGGACTTGTTATTGCATTGATAGAATCCTATCCACTGTAATGGGCAGACCCACCGGTATCCCAGACTCTTGGATAACAGTTGAATGTCCATCTTTGGTTGAAGATAAATTAATAACCAACAATGGGATCGAGAAAGGTGGGCCAATATGTCATTTGAAAGTGACTCAGCTTCAACAGATTCGCCTTTCAAGATTGCAATCGGAAATTCATAGTATCTTATATAGTTTTAGTGATTTAACGATGGATATAGAAGAATTAGAAACTTGGAGTTGGCAAATGTATGATCAATTAAGAAGTTGGAGAAACAGTTTTACCTATTCAACTCCTTTTATTACTAAGGACTGGATTGAATTGCAATTCCATATCACTGTTGTTATACTTTTTCGTCCTTTTCAAAATAGAACAAAATTGTTATCAGATACTTTGCATGTTGCATTTCATTCAGCTGGTGAAGTAATGAGTCTAGTTAAAGTTAAACAAAGGGATTTTTCTGCAAATTTTCATAGCTCACCACTCAAAATCTTTTCATGTGTGGGTTGACTTTAGTAAATTCATTGAGATTTCCATTGTTGTCTTGCCTCTTCAATATTTTTTTCCTTAGTAAAAGTATTCCAAAGTTCAACACATTCCTTTGGTGAAATTGAGGCAACTCCCCAAATGCAGGCTTCTGCTCCATGATCTAAAGCAAAAAAAGTTAAGGTATCCCACCCATTAAAAGCAGTAACATCTTTAGATGGATTAGTTAAAAGAGCAGCGAGTTCGTTAGCATTACCAGAAGTATCTTTTAAAAAGTCAAAACCTTTAATTTCTCCTAATTTTCTAATTTGTTTAGCGGTAAGATGAACTCCAGTTACACTAGGTAAATTGTAATACATGAAAGGATTTTTGATTGAACCACAGATCTCTTCATAAAATTTATAGAGAGCCTCAAATGAAAGTGGATCATAAAAAGGTGGGACCACCATCACAGCTGCTGCACCAACATTTTCACAATATTGAACCATCGAAACTGCTTCTGAAGTACTATTACAGCCTACACCAGCAACAACATCTGGAATTTACAGCATCAACATAAGTTTTAATTGCAAGTTTATTTTCATCAACTGTTAAAGCAGAAAACTCTCCAGTAGTACCAGTAGTAACAATACCATGAATGCCAGCATCATAAAACCGTTCAACTTGTTGTTTAATATGTTCCACATCTATGTTTTTTGAGTCATTGGTGAGTGGAGTTGGCACGGCAGCAAATATTCCTTTGATGATACCTGCCATATCTAAGCTATATCTAAATTATTGAAATTTAAAATGATTTCAAGTTATTTCTTATTTATATTAACCCCAGGATTTATTTATCCTATCAAATTTAGTAGTTACTGGTGGTTTCCCATCTTCTCTTCGGGAATTTTTCGACGGGAGGATTATCAACTCGGAGAAGCTGAAAAGCATACAAGTTCCGCTATTTTTTTCCATTTTAGAGCAGTACTAATCTGAACTACTCGAAATGAATATAATCGATAAAACTGGATGACTTTTAATTGATTATCTACAAATAGTCACGTGCTCTATTTTACTTTTTACTCTTGAAGTATGAATTCCTGCATTATTTAATGATAAGCTCACTTCAATTAATTTTCCATTAGCGTTTAAAAAATTGCTTTAAATCCAGAAGTTACCCTAATACACAGATTAAAATAATTGCAATTGCGTTTGCTTCAGCTTTTAAAAAAAAATATAGACTGTAGGACAGACAAATTGTACGATCAGATAATGTAAAAGTATATAATTAAAGATCATCAATTTTAGGAATAATAATTAAAGATCATCAATTTTAGGAATATCATAATAAACATTTGATTTTTCCAGTGCTCCTTTTATCTGTAAAGATGTACTTGGCTATCTCTCCCATATAAATCTAAAAAATAATTGGGATACTCATTTCAATTTTGTACTGTTAAGTTATCGAATTGTTACCTGATATTTTACGTAATTATGAATCGGAGTAATGATAGTGTCAAACGCATCTCTACCTGAAGATTTCATCCCAACAAGATGAAACTCTTGCTTGTCTGGATAATATTAGAATTGTATGTTACATGAATAGGGATAGCCCTTACCATTTTTTGTAGGTTATTTATCAGGACTATTCAAATATAAATTTAATCACCTGACTTTCGAGTTTTCAGAACTAAAGCTCCTTTTCCGATGTCACTACCCAATATTACGCTATTAAGGCACGCACCTAGTCCAAGTGTTTGACACGGGTCCACAATATATATCCTCACAAAGTAGTGGACTCCAGAAGTACTATCTCCATATTCAATCCGTTTCAAGAAGTATAACGTTGCTTGCTATT
>JAJMGX010000047.1:0-10756 GCA_030565865.1 Yamadazyma friedrichii | reverse complement strand
TTCACTGCTGTTTATACTTTGTTGTGTTAATTGCTCTTGAGTGAGGTTTAATTGGCGAAGCAACATACTAGCAAAAACACTTTGAATCGTTAAATCAACAGTATTGGTATCAATGAAGTGGCATTTGAAAGTAACGTCTTTAGCACCTTCTTCTTCTTTTTCTTTTTGTTTTTCTTTTTGTTTTTGTTTTTCATCTCTATATGTTTTGTACTCTTCGCCATCCACTTGAACTACATTTTCTGAGTTTTCTTTCAGAAGTGGCACTTCATTGCGTTGTTCAAGATCGGAATAAACTAAACCAAACATAACTAAGCAGTGGAAATCAGACATGAAAGATATGTCAGTTCCCGTATTGATTAAATCATAAGCATTCTGCAACAAAAGCTGCTTGAGATTATCATCAGTCTTCAAGTCTGGATCATTCTCAAAAACCCCCCTGTATTGAAGAAAATTAGGATCCGTTATTTCACAAAACATGATTGACTCTCTATTGGGGCTATCAAACAAAATATCTGGTGTAACATCAGAAATTAAGTAATTAATTGGGACCCTCATATTATTCCAATCTTCTCCAGTTCTTGTATTGGTTATTTTATCATGGTTAATTTTGAGCTGCCATCCAGCAAACACTAATAACCTTTTTACAGGCTCTGTAATACAAGCATCAAATGCAGCAACTGCATCCATTTTGTCATCAATAGGGTCATCATAGTTAACACTGGCGTCTGAAAGTTTCTTCATCACCTCAGCTAATTTCGTGAACCTTGCAGAAGGGTATTCAATATCTCTAAATGCATCTGATAAGAAATCGTGAAGTATTTTTAATCGGCCTGCAAGAAAATCTTCTTCAAATTCCACAAACGTAGGATTTATCTCATATAATTGAGCTTTAGCAGGTTCTGATGGATGTCCTTCTGGTTTAGTTATTGCATTACATCTAACTTTAATAGGAAGTGAAAAGTATACTTTGTAGTAATTTTTTATGAGTAAAATTAGGATATTGTCTAAATCAGCGTCAGCAACACCAGGAAACATATTTGTAATTATCGAACGAATACTAATGGGAAGATTGAATCGAACGTTACGGGAACTGACACCAATGATATCTTCAAAACACTCTCTTACCTCTGCGAAAGTAGCCGCTGATAATTGTGATAAATCATTTCCCTGATAATTGACCGTTAATATTAAACTTCTTTGCCTAGGATCAATTGCCGCTTCAATGATTAATCTTACTAATTCTTCAATTTCATCGTTGCTGAATAGACGATTATCATTATCATTATCCCTAGCATTCATTTCAAATTGTGATAGACCAAATAAATTTAAAATTTCGCACTTAATCTCACAGATCAGAGCAGATAGCAGCAGGTCTCGAAACTTTATAGTAATTAAACTCCTAAATATCTTTCTAAAAGAAAATTGACCGTTCAATACATAAACAGTATATATTTCACTAAATAATCGTCAAGATTGTTTCACTTCTTTTGTTAAAAGAGCTTTATAAATATCTCTAATAAATATCTTAATTGTCCACAGGGTATACTCCAATCTTTGACTAAGTTATAATCCTAAATAATTTACTAACTAAAAGTCATGAACCGATAACTTGATGGAGGCCCATCTGGAATATTACAAATTTAAATAGAATTTCATAGGTTATTGAGTACGTTTCAGCATATCAATTAAGTTAATTAACCTGAAGATGTTAAAGATGGC
Organism: Yamadazyma friedrichii; assembly: GCA_030565865.1. Lineage (NCBI taxonomy): Eukaryota > Fungi > Ascomycota > Pichiomycetes > Serinales > Debaryomycetaceae > Yamadazyma > Yamadazyma friedrichii. Next base: position 9,037 of record JAJMGX010000047.1, on the reverse strand, counting down.
AGGAAAAACAATATGCTGCGCGGCTAAAAATATATTTTAATGATGATTACACAAACAGGATTACACAAACAGGAATACACATATATATGTTTCGCAGATAAAAATATTACAAACTGATAAAAATCAGGTTGGGCAGTTGAATTATCTTCACTGTGGTAAATATCTTATTTAACTAGGGATAGAATGCTGATAAGTAACAATACATTACATGAAGCGTTACGAGCAGAGTTATTAAGATTTTTAAAAACAGATAATTTAACAATCGATGCAAATAGTTTAAGAAAAAATGTTGATCCTTCAAAAGCATTATCGACGGTCGATTATTTATCACTAATTCGTAGAATCATATTTACACCAGATACGGAATCAATGTTAGTTAGTTATAGAGTTTATTTCCTTATACCATTTAGATTATCAATTGAATCATTAGTCATTTCAAGTTGTCCAGAAGGGACTACCAGTAATTTTGATAATTATTTGTTTCATATTGTACCAGTTTGGTCTAACCAGATTGATGATGATTGGATTAAATGCAATTTTAAAGAATTGGACAGTGCTTTATATTCTCGCCATGAAGAAATCTTAAAGTTTTTTCATGATAAACCTAGATTGGCAAAGGAATTAAGAGAACTTCAATTTGAAAAATTTAAAACTCAGAAGCGAATTGGAATAGAATGTGATATTGAAAAATTGAATACTTTAAATTCCCAATTAGTACAAATAAATCAAGATTTTGATGAAAAGCATAGATTTTTCAAAGAAAGTGAAAGGAACTATGATAATTTAGAAGAATTACACAGTCTAATGATTGGCATCTTAGGAAGAAAAATTGATATGAGTACGTCAGAGGCTAGCAGAGAGGAAGGATTTAATACCCATATTACTGGAATAATTAGAAGTTTATTTAAACCCCTTGGAATTGCAGATTCTAATGGTTCGTTTCCGGTAGATGCTTTGCCTGATAATCCATTAAAAATCAATCCAGACATCCAGTTTGTCAAAGACTCGAAATTTGGTTGTTTCATTGAACTAAAAAAAGGAACCTTAAAAAAATGTATTACGGATGATGGCCAATTAAGAGATTCTGGACCGATTAGATCATTAATTAAACAAATGGCAAAATATTTTATTGGTAGTAAAACCACTGTTGGAATTTTATCAGATTTAGAGACATCAGTATTAATCATTTATGACGATTCTTATACGGTAAATGGTTCTGTCCCCCCTGATCACAGAAAAATTCCTTTCAAGTACAAGGTCATTTATTTAACAGACACTGTCTTAACTTTGCAAGCAGTTATTTCATCAACAATATATTACCAATTAAATATTTGTGATGAGGAGAGAACAAGACAAGAAATGGCTTCAAAACAGTTATTTGATAGACTTCATAATCAGGAAGGGGCACTTTCAGCAATTAGTAGAGAAACAAGTAAAACAAGTAGTAGAGGAGCAAGTAGTGAAGGTACAAGTGATGGAGGAGAAGGTGATAGAAGAATAAGTAATAGAGGAGCAACTAATAGTAGAGGAAGCACTATTCCATCAGATATTCATGGTTCTTCTAATTTTCACAATGACGGTAGTACATCTTCAGTAAGAAGGTATCAGAGTTCAAGCAATGATTACACTGTTTTGCAACAATCAGCTGGTGATTATTTGACTCAAGTTTTCAAATTTTCATGCCAAAATTTTGAAAAGAATTTCCCAGATATTAAATTAAATAACTCAAATAACGACGTAATTGTTAAATTATATGATTTGCCATCATTAAAAGATTATTATTCCACCCATCAAGAAAACATATGTATGTCATTTAAAGACTTTCGAAATAGAATTTTCCAACTATTTAAGATTGAATGTAAATCATTAAATAAGATTAAATTATATAACCAGGAACTGAATCAAAAAATAAGATCCCCAGAAATTTTTGATCTTGGTAAAATGATATTTTCTGTTCATGGACCAGAACCAACTTCCAAACTATTTTATTACCATGGATTCTTTATTATTATGTCCTACATTGAAGATGAAAAAGATAAAGAAATTAATGATGATTTAGTTAATCAAGGTATCAAACAACTTGAATTACTTGGTAAAATTGGTATTGAACATAATGATATTGCTCGTCGTAATGTCTTAATCAATCATGGTAAAATTCATATAATCGATTTTTCTCATGCTATTATTAGGGAAGAAAACTTTTATAATTCAGAAGATATTTCAAATTTTAAAGATTTGAAAAAGGATCCAAAACCAGTTGTTATTCAAAATGTTTCCACAAATTTTCGTGGATTATAATTTATTATGGTATAGCGTATAATGATATAATGTATTGTTTTATGGACCAAAAAAGATCTATTAAATCTGTTAAATCTAGTAAAATAATCAATTACCACAAAAAATTAATACTATTATAACTATTGATAAACTAATTAAACCGATAAATCAAATTGCGATGTACTACCTTTTTATAGTTTATATATAGCTACAGAATGTATTTTGCTTATCTAAGGTCACTATAAATGGATCTCGAAAGCCAGGCGTAGCAAAGTGGGATATTTATTTAATTCGGAGAGAAAATTTAGAGAACCAGTTTAAAATCGTTCTTTCAAGTTATTGAAAAGAAACCAACATTCCATAAAAGTAATACCAGGATATAGACAATTTAAATTTCAGCTGCATGGCATATCTCTTACCTATATTCAGCAGAAAATCTTAGTTGGAATATCTAACTTAGATTAACTCATAAAGAAAATGTCTAGACGTCTGGATGACGGATAAATCAAATTTGTAAACTTAACAACATTTTAAAATATCATTTCCATAAATATTATACGGTTGTGCTTCTTCTTTTTGTTGGTCTTCTTGTTCCCCTTCATATCCATCGTAATAATATCCTTCGCCATGATGCTCTCCTTCGTTTTCACCTACTTCCTTACTTTCTGGATGATAGATAAATCAAATTTGTAAACTCTACAATATTTTAAAATTTGACCTACTTTCTTTCCAAAATTCTCTTAATCATTAATAAAAGCCGATAAAACAGCTAAGAAAGCTACTAAAAAACTATGGTTATTTGAAATTGAATTACCAAAACTTTCTGAGGAGGAGGAGGAGCTTTCATTATTTGAATCGGAACTATTTGGTACACTAGATGAGTCTGAATTTGTTGATGTTGAATTACCAGATGAAGTTGAATTATTGGAAACTGATGAAACTGAATTACCTGAAATTGGTAAAGTGGCCAGCACAGTATTATTTGTTTGACAATCTACTAACCAACTATCAAGATTCATGTTTTTTACGATACTTGAAAACCCTTGAGCAATATTGCTGTGACAATATTTCTTCATCTGAGATTTGCTTATATTTTTAAAATCGGAATCAGCATTCTTTGGATACTCAATATGGAAAATCGGTTTCCCTTGATCTAAAATATCATCATAAAGTTCACATTCATTATATTTAACGCATTGTTCTTGTACAGAAAAATCAACTTCATCAGCTAACCGTTCAACAATTGCACCACCATTCTTTAACCCTACTGACATTCCATTTTCATGGCCCGTTTTAGCTAAAAATTTAACAAAATCAATAGCATCAGCCTCCGTAAGATTAAAACCAGTATCATTATCATAACCATCGATATTATCGGGATCAATTGCATCACAATTCTTTGATTTAGCTTCTTTAATTCTATTTACCATAATATTACGCACATTTGTGGAAGAAACATTTAGCCATCTTTCACCTTTCCAACCATCTAACGTTTCACCAAGATCACCTTCATTAAACTGACCAGCGTCATCTCTCCAATCTTCATAACTTCCTGCTGAAAAGTAACAAATCACCTTTTTACCTGCCTTATGTAAATTGTCAATAACTACTGATGATGAGTCCAAAACGTCAATGTCATACACAGCGATCGACTCGCTGTAATTTTTTGGAACTGTCAGTAAATGATAATCCCATGTTAATTCTCCTGAAGGTTTCCAGTAATCGTTACCAACTACAAGGTTTAATAATCCCAAGTTTAAAACAACTCTTTTCATTATGCTGACAACGAATTTTCTTGGTGTCATAAAAATAATCCCAAGCTTAAGAAAACTCTTTCCATTATGCTGACAACAAGTTTTCTTGGTATGATAAAAATAGATGAGAACGTTTTGCGGGACACTTGATTCGTAAACTGCGCCCAATTGGGGAAGGCTCTTTATAAATGCAAGTCGAACTAAGTGACTTCTAAGAAGGCAAAGTAAACTTCTGTACAACGTAAATCTTCCAATACTATTAATTACCAATTTCCACGGAGATATGGCTATGCGGAAGCCAATGTTTATCCGGGTGCACTGGTGCTTAAGTGGTTGAAATCCACCATAAATCCACTTCACAGCCGTCAAAAAAAGTGATACTGACAAACTAAAAGCTACACAAAGATATTTGCATACTGTAGACCAATACAGAACTAGTAAAACTCAACTCATACCCCGAAATCTAACGTTGTCGTCTAAAATACACAGCATTGCTCCCTCTGCAAATTTGCAAGAGGAAAAATGCTTCCAGTCTTCTCCAGGACGACCCTGTCTCCTACAACAGAAATGCCATTATGCATATTTGCAAAGTAGTTGATTGAGTATATTTAAAACTATCACTAATATAGAGATCCCTGTGGAATAGTTCAGAGAATATAATCTGCGCTAAAATTCCTAAAATATTGACTATGCTCGAGATTTATTCGTCCATTTTTACAATGGGGGTTATAAGCTAGATATAGTCTGGGCATTTAGTCTGGAGAACTTAACGTATCATTGTGATTTAACTGATATATACTCAATAGATCAAAATCTCGTCTAAGATCAAGTCGCGAAAAAGCATTTAGTCCTAGAACAACACACACACTTGAATAGATCGTTAAAAGTCCATCGTTTTGCTTATTTCGAGAAGTAATTGAGGACATCTACACAAGGCTAAATGTCCCAAACAAATGATGATATAACGAATCAAACCTCACTCCTTAAAGATTTGAATTCAAGCACTTCATCAATAGCTTATAAAAATAAACAAATAGATGAGTCTATATCAAGTAGAGCATCAAGTCCTTTTATACTGAATCCTGACCTAATGAGGTCATTCCATAATCAAGGAGAATTAAGTTATGAAGCTGCTCAAAGTGATATGGACAATAGTATTTTGAATTTACAAACTTCTTTGAATAATATGAGAATTAACACCAATAGTTTAAAAAATTTACAAGATCTTGGGAAAGTTCAAAGTAATGATGACGATGACTACGAAGGGACGAACATAGCGAATATTAAAGATAATGAACATGAAATAACTAATGAAATTAGTATGGAATCAACAAGATATAATGAAACCAGATCACAATTTGACAGAGATATTGATATAGACATTGACCTTAATAAAAGTGATATTTCAAGTAGAATATCAAGTAGAATATCAAGTAGAATATCAAGTAGGTCAAAGTCTAGTCCGTCATCTTCAACTCCTTGGAGAAATTTAAGATCTGCATCATCAATACCAACAAATTTACCACCAGCTCCTAACTTACGGTTTTCACCAGTTAATTTAAACAGACCAGGTCATGATTCTTCTAGTATTAATACAATAAATGAATTGAATAAACAGCTAACGGGTTATAAGATTCAAATTAAATTTTTTAAACAATTTTTACAAAAATTGATGCAAACTAAACAATTTGATGAAATAATTGATGATAACGATTTACAAAATTTTCAAAATTTCCCGAGTTTATCACCAATCAAGGGAACTAATAAATATCATAGTAGTAATAATTATAATAACAATCTCATAAAGAATGATTTTATAAAGGATAATAAAAATTATGAACTAGAATTTAATAAATTAGATCACGAGCATAACGAATTAATGAAAAACTATGATGAAGTTTTTAAATTAAATGAAGATTTATATTTAAACATTGAAACTTTTCAACATGAATTACAACAGAAGGATAGACTGATAAATGAATTAAGCAGTCAAATACTTACTTGTAATCAAGTAATTAATGAAATTATACAAACCCTAATTGATGATAACTTAACTGATTCAAAATCAAGGATAGCATTAATAAGAGCAATGGAAAATGATGATTTAATTGAACTAAAATTACAGGCTATTAAATTGGAAATAAATAAAAAACAACAGCAGTATCAACAGCAAATTCTATATCAACAACAATCACAATCAACTGATAAAGAATCCAAAAGAAATAGCTTTTCATCGGAATCAACAAAATTACCTGATAAAGAATATGAATTAAACAGTTATATCAAGACAATCCATCAACTAATGACAACTTTGGAAAATTTAAAACTTGAATTTAATGATCAAAAAAACTTAACATTAAACATTGAAAATGCATTAAATTTTGAAATTGAACAATCAATGAAATTAAAACTAAATTATGATTTAATTAAACAAAATTTTGAATCAGTTACTAAAAAAATTAATCATTCAAAAATGTTGGAGAATAATAATAATTCAGAGTTAATTAGTTTAAAATTAGAAAATGAAAAATTAATTAATATAAACTCAAATATAAATTCAAAATTTGAACAGTATCAACAAGTTATTGACAATTTACAAAATGAAGTAAATGAGTTTAAAAATCTTCATCACAGCAATAGCCAGTTAAATATTTTAAATACTTCGGAATTAAATGAAGAATTATTGCAATCTCATAAAGATTTTAATATTTTGCAAGAAGAATACAATGATTTACACAATAAATATATTAAATTAAAGCAAGATACATCAGAAGCTGTATCATCATTAACGAATCAATTAAGTAATAAAACTAATGAAAATTCAAATTATAAAGCTGATAAATTAGTCTTTGAAAAATTACAACAAGATCTTAATTTAGCTGTTGAAAAGCAAAGAATTTTAAAAGCTGAAAAGATACGACTTAGTTATAAAGTTGAATCATTGACTAAAGATAAAATATCATTACAAACTACCATACAAAATTTAACTGATAAAGTAACCACTTTAACAGTTTCGGCCGACCAATCAAGATCTTTAGAAGATTCTGAATCAAATTCTTCTAATTCATCATTAGTTAAAAAAATTAATATATTAGAATATCAAATTAGAGAATTATTGCAATTGGATGTTTTAAAATTTCAAAAATTATTAAAATCATTTAATAAAATTGCGGATGATATATCATTAAGAGAACCAACAAGGAAAATTGATTATATGACAAGCAAATTAATTCCAAACAATTCATCAAGCGATTCAAATATTAGTGAAGTTGATTTTACTGATATGACAAGTGTAAGAGATTATCATAAATCAGTATTTGAGTACTTTGCAAGAGCGATTGATATCATTGTAAATGATCATGTTAAATTATTATTAAAGGAGAATGATACTGATATTCAAAATACTGAATATGTTAATAAATTGCATAGCAGAATCGAAGAACTAAATAAATTAAATGATACTTTAACAAAACTGGTTGATTCAATTGAGAATACAACATCAAATGATTATAATGATACCTCAATATCTTCACCGAGATCAAAATTAAGAATTGAAGAATTGACTAACAGATGGAAGGCTGAAAGAGAAGCCAGAGTTTATGAAAATAATGAAGCTAATAAACGTTTAAAAGAACTTGAATTGGAAAATTCAAGATTAAGAGATCAATTATCCCCTGCCAAGATTGACATTTGATCCTTTTTCGCCAGTACCTTGTACTAGTATTTGAAAACTAATACAGTACCTGTACTTCCCTGTAATATTCTACTGTTATATAGATAATGTACAATAATAAAAAATTTTCATCGCGAAAAAAATTTTCACTAGAATCAAGAAAGACTATATCACAATGCCAGAAATTGATTACGCTGAACTTGAAAAGGAAATCATATTAGATGATGTTGACTTCTCTGATTTAGAAGCTCAATTTTCAGTAAGTGCTGATTTTGGACTTGATAATTATATTGTTGTTGATGGTGCTCCCGTTACAACTACCGAGAAAGTTCCAGTTTTAACTAAAGTTTTGAAAAAATTGTTAAGTACCGCTGGAGAATTAGCTGAGGGTGAGGATGGATTCCATATGCCAGTTGAAGACGGTCAAACTAAAGGTTTCTTATTTGCTCAATATAAAGAAGTTGAACTGGCAAGAAGAGCCATTAAACAATTAAATGGTAAACAATTAGATAAAAAACATAGATTGTTAGTCAATGCTTTAACAGATATTGAAAAATATGGATTAGAAGGTAATGTTCCTGATGAATTTGTTGAACCAGAAATTGCACCTTTCAAAGAACATGGATATTTAAAATCTTGGTTACAAGATGAACAAGGTAGAGATCAACTTTTATTACATTTTTCAGAAACTGTTGGAGTTTATTGGAATAAAAAGAAAAATGATCCTGAACCAGCTATTGAACCAAGAAAAGGATTTACTTCGAAATATGCTAAATTTTCACCAAAGGGTAATTATTTATGTTCCATTCATCCTCAAGGTATTCAAACTTGGGGTGGTCCAAATTTTGAAAGTTTACAAAAATTTATTCATAATCAAGTTAGATTAATCGATTTTTCACCAAATGAAAATTATTTAGTTACTTTATCACCAGTTGGTATTACATTACCTGAAAATCCTGCTGAAAGAGAACATTTTCCATTTAAAGAGGAAAGTATCGATCATAAATTAGTTGTTTGGAATTTAAAGACTGGTGAAGTTGCCAGAACTTTTGCTTTACCACCTCATTTAGAAGGTCAAAAGGAAATGCCATGGCCATTAGTTAAATGGTCATTTGATGATAAATATTGTGCTCGTCAAGGTCCAAATGCTTTAGCAATTTATGAAACACCTTCATTCCAATTATTAAATAAAAAATTAGTTGAAGTTGACTCAATTGTTGATTTTGAATGGGCACCAGCTGGTGTTCATCTTTCTGGTTCAAGGGTTGAAGAGGGTGACCATGTTTTATCTTATTGGACTCCTGAAAGTAGTAATCAAACTGCAAGAGTAGCA
>JAJMGX010000046.1:0-11410 GCA_030565865.1 Yamadazyma friedrichii | reverse complement strand
AGTATTGTTAGTGATAGGCCAGTAAGCAGTGAAAGTGATAAATCTTCAATTGAAAATATAACTATTGAAACCCTCGCTGATTTTGAGTTAAGTAGGGATGATTTGTCGATAGTAGACCCTGTTAATGCTGAAGTTATCATATGAGAATTCATTTGATTAATTTAATTGTGGATAATTAGTTTTCTAGGTGTTGAGATTGATTCTACAGTGTTACAAATAGTTTAGTGTATTCGAGACTAATTTCCGACTCCTATTGAATGATTTAATCTTTATTCGTAGAGTGTATTAGTAAGAATCTGTGAAAATATTGATAATAATTTCTAGCTTTTAAAACGCCTGTTTTTCTGGTTCCAGAATGAAAGTTTTGAAATTTAATTTTATCGAGCCACGAAGTTGATGTAATATTATTCAGTACCGAGTCTGAGTTTCCTAATAGTACTCTCTTAGCCTTTAGAGCTTTCGTTCAACATTTGATAGTATTTTGGACATATTCTACAGGAATCAAGTCAGCAGTTTCTTTGATTCCTTTTGGAGCAACTTTTTCCCATTTTTATCTGCTTTTCAAAGTAACGATATGCATTCTTAAGCTAATCCGCTATTGAAAGGTCTTTTGTGTGCGACATTCATTTAGCACAGATAAGTTATCCTGTCCCAATTTCTAACCTGCAAATGGAACTAATTTTCTTCTACTATAAGGAGCCTGCAATTGGGAAGACTTTTAACTATACGGGTCAAGGTGTAGTAATCGTCGTGGTTGAACTTTTTAGGGTGAATTATTTCATTTTATAGCATCATCAAAATTTGGATCACATTTTTGTTAAGATACTTATTCTCTTACTGGTGAAAGTGAAGTGTTGATGATTCCCATCAGGAAATCTTGATCTGGTACTACTTTGTAGCCATCGTGGTCGCGATAGTTAGGCATATTTCATGTACGCTGTGATGTACAGTCCTAATGCAAAATTTCAATTCTCAATGGTTAATTGTGTCAAATTATCCCTGTTCAATTCACTGAGATTTTTAGTAATTTCCTTTACTGTAGATGAATGTGCAAGGTTAAGGATATTTCTATTACTTATCAGCGGATAGCTATAGGGACATACTAACCAGAAGAACTAACGTATATAACTTTTTCCTGAACTTTCAAACCGTATAAATTAAGCAATTTGTGATTGATTTTTTTCTTTACCTTAACTTTACTGAAGAAATTTTGTTTTATCATAATTCGTATGTCTTGATAAAAAAAATTCTTCGCCGACTGTTTTAGCAGAAGTAAATCTGTCAAAGAGCTACACTTCATAATAGCGGACTTTATTTAAAAAGGTTAGGTGCCCGCGATATTTAGATCGGAACCTGCCCTCTTTAGTAACCATAACTTCCGCTGACTTGACGGTAGGAAGTTTTTAGATATCCGAGTTCCTTCGATTTCTCGGTGGTTGCCCTATTAAGTAATTTGTACAATATGGGTTAAAAGTAGGAGTTAACACACTAATGGTTGCAAAACTATATAAATACACACCACTGTGTTTGAATTTTTTAATAAAGTTCCTTACAACTAACTATTAAGTAAGAACGATGATGAAAACTGCTTTGGTTACTGGTGCAACAGGTTATGCTGGTATTTTCACGATTATTGAATTCATTAAACAAGGTTATAAAGTTAATACAACATTAAGAGATGCTAGCAAGATTGAAGAAAGCAAAATTATGATTCAAAAAACTGGAAAATTGACTGATGAGGAAATTTCAAATCTTGTATTCTTTGAAGCTGATTTAAGTGATTTTGAATCTTGGGATGAGCCATTAGAAGGAGTTGATTATGTTGCCCATCTTGCTTATCCGTTCATTAATAATGTTGCATTAGAACAAATTGTTAAACCAGCAGTGGATGGTACTATGGCGTTATTACAAAAATCTATTGAATCACCAACGGTTAAGCATTTTGTCTTTTGCTCAAGTTTTGCTACGGTTGGATTTTATGATGGATGGGGTAAAGATTATGTCATAACCGAAGAAGATTGGACCCCGTTGGATAGTCCACTTTGTGATGGATATATGCAAAGTAAAATTATTGTTGAAAAAAAAATGTGGGAATTAGTTAGAAGTGATGAAAATTTAAAATCTGCATACCCAATTACGTTTAATGCTATTAATCCATATGGTATTTTGGGTCCTTTGCCAGTCGGATTTACCAAGTTTGCTGGTGCTTTACAACTTTTTGCTGGTTTACTTACTAATCAATTACCTGGAATTCCTGATGTTTGGTTTAACTTGGTTGATGTTAGAGACTTGGCTCAATCTTTTGTGACGGCAATTGAAGATGAAAAAACTTATAATGAAAGAATCACCCTAATTCATCCCAAAGAAATTAATTTTCAGTATATCATTGACTTAATTAAAAAGGAATTTCCAAAAGAATTAACTGAAAAGTTCCCAACTGGTCCTATGCCAATTTCAATTGCCTCAAGAAAAATCAACAGTGAAAAGGCAGTAAAATTATTACATTACAAACCAATCGTACCATTTGATGAAACAGTACTTGAATGTATTAAAGGTGTGTGTGATTCCTTAGGTATCAAATACTAGTTAGAGTTTTAAATATTTGAATTTATATGGCATATCAACTATGAAATATTTCTCTGAAGCCCACAAAATAAACTCATAAAAAATCGTTTAAAAATGATGCCAAAAGAGTGTTCGGAAACTTTAGAGAGTTTAGTGTATCATTAATATATATTGTTCGTTATTCTAACGTTAAATCATCAGAATTTATAAGATCACATCCTAAAGCCAATAAATCTGAATTTTGCAGCTTAACTAGTTCTAGTGGCCAATCGGTACCACCCCAGATTCTAGTTTTTATGCCATATTGGTGAGCAATATCAAAGTACTGTTTCAATATTGTTTTCTCATCTTGAGTGAATCCTCTTTTCTTAAATTCTTTATTGCCTAATAGCTGCTCCATTGACGACAGTGCAACTTTTGATTTTTTGCTATATGCAATTAATTCCTCCTCATTTAATGATTTAAATTTATACAATGGAGCATCGATGAAAAAGTATTGTTTTTCAGATTCAGTATTTGGTAGATTACCAGTTATGGTAACAATCACAGGTCCTTCAATAAATTTATCATTTTTATAATCATAATAAGCTAAGTAATTATTTTCAATAAATTTTTCAAACAATGGAGATATAATCTTATAACTATATTCAGCATCCATTTTAAAATCCATCCAAAAATACGTTGCACTTTCAGGGGAGTTATAGTAAATTCCATATTTTTCAGTTTCAAAGTATGGTTGAATAGTTGGATTGGCAAATTCAAGCAATTTAAATAATGGATCTAAATAAAGGGAATTTAACGTTTCGTTATTTTTCAAGTATATATGATTATGGCCCACATAAACTTTATCCTTGGCCAACGTTGTGGTGGGTTCAGTAGCAACTCTAGTTAAAGTATAAGTTTGATCAAATACCCAAACATCACTTTCAATGCTAATCACGGCATTCCTAACCGCTTCGATGAAGGCACCTGATGTACCATCTTCACACATTCTCCAGTAGTCATTGTGCAGATGAAGCGGTTTTGGATTTGTATCTCGATTCAAAGACTCTGGAGTGAAGATAATTTCAGGTTGACTAAATAATATTGGGGCATAGGGTTTAAACGCATTAATCATCGTTACTATAACTCCTTCTAATTTTTGATATTCGATATAATCTATAATATATTCGATAATACACACTATAATATATGCTACAATATGTTTATAGAAATATTTATATAGCTACTAATTTGACGGTGAAATAATAATACCTGGAGTAATATTTTTATTGTGCGCATATACAATCCCAGTAATTATAACTGGAGAGACTAGAACAACAATAAACAATAATTATCAAACTAGGAAGAGTGGAACAACAATTATCCAACTAGAGAGAGTGCAATCAACAATTATCATGTATCATCTAAAATAAATAAAGACTCATATAGATTTTTTCAATTTCAATAATTTGAAAATTTCCACCAACCTAACACTGCCAACTAACAATTCTTCTTTGAAGTAAAATAAAAATGCAGCAGTGGAAATGGATTGGATTAATTTAACGTTTAATCCACCGTATAAGCCATCAAGACCTTCTTCATTGATAATCTTTTTAATCTCTTGAATCATGGAGATTTGCTTCTCGCCTTGTTGCTTCTTTCTGATATGCATACGAGCCTTCAAGGTGATATAAGGATACGTCAACGAAGTCGCAATCAATTTACCAAGTGCCCCAATGAAAAACGCTTTAATTGGCGTGAAAGACTTCTTACCATTCTTTGCAACGATTAAATTCTTAATCTGTTCGAAAATAGTGTACTGAATAATAGGATTGATGACGAGTACTAACGCTGGGAAAACACCAGAAAACAATGTTGATATGCCATCATTTTCAATGATGTTAAATAATGTACGAAACGTATTGGTGGATTTACCTTCCTTTTGCGCTGTCATGGTTCTAGTATTGGCCACCCAAAAAGGATTTGATCCAATACAGGTCACAGCACCAGCAATGGCTCCAGTTACTATACTTTGGATAGTACTGAGCCCCTTCCCTTTACGTGCAGTTGAAGCATTGGCTCTTAAAAACACATTGGAAGTCAATTCATAAAAATAATAGTAGATGAAATTGGTCAACGTAATCCCATACAACGCACTTTCCAACCCTGAATATAATCCAGCCACACCTTTTTCCTTCAAAATCTTATTGAACGCTTCCTTGGTAGCATTGGTTATCTCGACATCTTCTTCACCTTCTTTTTGTTTTGATTTTTTAGTAGTTTGGGCCAACGTTGAAAGCGTAACAAGAGGGTAAGTGACCACCATCGATAATGCCCCACCACCAGCACCTGCTATAGCATGGGCGATTTCTTCAACGTCTGACATCCTGATTTCTTACTCTGTCTAGGATTTTCCTTTGTAAATGTTTGCCTGGGGTTTTACCACTTAAATAATAATTCCACGGTTATAAGTTTTTTCACATGAGAGTCTGGGGTTAACCAATCTCTGATTCCCCAGCGCGTCAGGTGTACGATGTTTCCTCCAACGGTCTGGTGTACTGAGGTGCACTGGATCTTTCTTTTTGAGTGAGCATCACTTAGAAAGTTGGTAATTGGTTGCAAGCAGACAAACATGGTTTTACCAAGTAGGGAAACAAGATCGGGTATCTTGACTAAGTTGGGGATATTTTCAGCTATAGCTATTGGGTTAGCATACTACGGGAGGTCGAGAGCTTCCGACTACAGAAAAGTCAGACATTTGAAAGAGTCGGATGCATTAATCAATGCTCAATTGGAAGAATTTGAAATGAAGAAAAGTTATGCAGGTATGAATTTAGAAGAAGGTGATTATGAACGTAAAAGCGCATACGTTGGTGCCGGCAGTAGTTACAGCAGTAGAAAACACGGTGACCGATTTACGTTTTCAAGTATGTGGAACTCAAAGTAAATTTATCAATGAGTGCATGAGATTGTATATAGGAAAATAAGATAAATGTACATTTAATATAATACATACTTTACAAATAGATATTACTGACAGGGTGGTTACGACAAATTCAGTTTCAGTAAATCTTCAAGGGCCATTTCATAAACGAGATTTCCCTTGATAAAGTTATTCAAACACCAACCACACAAAAAGTTTTCATTCAATTCTTGTAAAATCATCAAAATATTACTCTTTATTTGATTATCGATATTGAATAAATTGATCAATACTAATTCAATCCCCTTGTTTTTGTCAAATATCGTCAAATTCCCCCCATGAATAGAATTTGACTGTAAACTAGAACTGTTAGTGGGAGGGAACAAATAGGTAATTAGTAAAAAAATCTCCAATGATCTGCCACTGATTAAGTATTTCAAAATATTGAACCAGATGGATCTTTCATCAGGGGTCGAAGTGTTTAATTTTTGCATATTGTGGTGTAAATCAATCATCAAATTTAACTCATTGGATAAATTTGGTAGCAATAAGTTGTAAATCAACGTATTATCGAAAATCAACTGATTGAATTTTTTCTGCACCGACTGGTACGTGGAAATTTCAATTAATTTTGACGTATCGCTTGACCAATGGTACCCCACCCCCGGCAACAATAATATCGACTTTTTATTCACTTTATTTTTATTGCTGTTACTATTGAAGTTTTCAAATTGAAAGTTCTTGGACGATATCAAAATTCGAATAATCTCATTTATATGACGTCTTAAAATCAACTGGATGGTAGTCAAATCGTCGTTATAATTGAACAATGATAATTGTAGATTCGATAAGAATTTTGCATCTTCCGAAATAATTGAATTCTTAACCTCCATGCCTTCATGTAAGTGTGACGATAATGAAATTTCATTGGAATCTAAATCATATAAGATATCCCACAATGAATCGTTATTCTTAAAAAATGGATTGATGGTGCCGGCTAAAAAATGCTGACAATTCTCTAATAGTTCAATTTTACTGACATCCATGATGGGGAAAATATTATAATTATTCAATAACCCACTTAAAATGCCTCCTCCACTGACAATTTTTAAAATAGTTAATACAAAATCAATGATAAAACTGGACGGCTGTTCGTAACTCAACACGATAATTTTTTTACCAGTCAAAATGGCGTTGATTAAAATGATGATACTTGGAGTTTGTAATCCGTAGATTGTCAAGTCATAGGTTTGATAGGTGGTCGACAATTTACTATTTAGCAAGTGAATTAAATTTGACTTAAAGTTCAAATCGGTTGGGTTAAAATAGTCACCTAAATTGTCATCTAACTCAATGATGGGAATTTTAATCGGTATGTTCATATTACTGAATTTAATGATGGAATTATAACTGGAGTCTTTACGAATAAACAAATCTGGGTTGGGGGTGGTGATATTCAACAATTTATTTCTGAAAAACTCGTCATAGTAAATTTTATCATTGATGGGTAAATCTAATATTGAAGTGATCAATAATTTTTTAATTATATCTAAATCTTCACCAATTTTGAAATGCTTTTCATTCAATGCTTCATAAAACATTTTCAATACTGATATATTGGTATTTTTAAAGTATTCATCTAAAGCAATAACCATTAACGGCTTAAAATTTTTAAAGTACCCCAATTTTGTTACCATTGATACACTTTTAATGATGGATCCTCGTCTTACCAGATCATCTTTCAAGTTATTGACGATTGTATACACATAATATGGATCCTTTTCACAGGTTGCATCATTTAAATATTGAAATTCCCCTGTTATGGTGGATCTAAATAATAAAAATAACGTATAATCCTCATCACGCTTATGGATCTGGTCAGGGATCATTAATTCCGGTAAGAAAAATAAATTACTGAGTCCTGGTAGTTCTTGAGGGTAATGATGGAGTAACGATGGACCTTTGTCCACATGAAACTCGGCGGTTATTATATAATTGATATTCATACTGTCTGTCTGGCCCGTTCTCGAACTTATTTTACTGTACCTTTTTAATCGCGAACGCATATGAGAAAAAATTAGACGAGATGATACACTTTAATAAAACAACTACAAATACTATTAACCTATATACTAGATATGATTTTTCCAATTACTAGGAGGCAATTAATTTTCAAAATAATCGGCCATTTCTTGATCTAATTCTTCAATAGTTTTCTTTGTCTTTTTAGGAGCCTTTTTAGGTTTTGGACCAGCTGGTTTAGCACCTTGGGCACCCTTTGGACCTGGACCTTTGGCACCTTTTGGACCTTTTGGACCTGGACCTTTTGGACCACCAACAGCTTTGATTCTTTGGGTCAATGATTTGGTTGGTTTGGCATTAGCGGAGATTCTGGTACTTAATGGTTTTTTAGTTGGATCCACAATTAATTCTAATTTTAATTTATTTGAACCATTATCAATTGGAGCACCGTTATATTTTTCAACTGCTTTAGCAGCTGATTTGGAGCTACTGAAAATAATGGTAGCAATACCTTTAAATTGACCACGTTCGTTATATGAACAACCAACCGAGGCAACTCCACCAACTTGGGATTGGAAAAATTCCTAAATGGTTAATATCAGAGTTCTATTTATGGTGAATGCAATGATTAATGTCATGAAATGTTATCCTGATAACACAGTTATGATTATTACTTGAATATGACTAAATGTGATGATAATTAATTATAGATATGAAATGAATAAATCAGTACTGAAAAAATGAAATAGCAAAGTAGGGAAGATGGCTTCATTAGAATGATTTCTGATACTTAGTTAAAACAGCAAAGTTCACCAAGTACCAAGTCTCTGTCGATTCCATACTTCATACAGTATAAAGTAGCTTATGACAAATTGAAACAGACAAGAAATATCAATCAAACTTCCCCGTTGGACCCGCCAACTTACCTCGACTATTAGTTACTAGTGAGT
This sequence comes from Yamadazyma friedrichii, assembly GCA_030565865.1. Taxonomy (NCBI): domain Eukaryota; kingdom Fungi; phylum Ascomycota; class Pichiomycetes; order Serinales; family Debaryomycetaceae; genus Yamadazyma; species Yamadazyma friedrichii. Next base: position 2,968 of record JAJMGX010000046.1, on the reverse strand, counting down.
CACTAATACTGCAAATACCAATACTACTAGGAGGGTACTAATACTACCCGTAGTATTAGTGTACTATCGCGGTACAACATTGTACGTTGCAATAGCGACCGTATACGCATTTTATCAATGCATTGGTCTGACATTATACGTCTGAACTCTCCAAGGAGTAAAAAGGATGGTATAAACGGTGTGTTGTACTCACGTACGGAAATGATGATGGAACCATAATAAACAACGCTATGCATCACCCCCAACATAAAGTACATAACCTAATAAATACCCATTCCAAGTGAATAACCATAATAATCATAAACATAAGCACAATAATAATCACAATTATGACATCTATTATCCATAATTATGACATCTATTAACCATAGTTCATTCACCTACAAAAAATAATAATAGTCTTACTTAATCCGACAAGGCGGTTAAATTCAACTTATTCTACCACGATACATACTTTAATAGAATCTTGTTTTAAATCTTTTGGCAAACCGTAAACAACCACTTTATTGGCATAACTTGAGTCTAAATAGTTGTTAACTCTTACTGAAGCTTTTTCAGCTAATTTATGAAAAGTTTTTGGTTTGATTTGGTTTGGTTTTTTGGTGATTTTTTTGTTATCGAATTTTTTCTTTGGGATGAATTTTTTACCTCTCGATGATGAGATGATATCATCTAATGATTTATCTAATGAAGCCATTTTATATAATTTGATTGATTAATTAAAAAGAAAAATCTAACGTTGTCCAAAATTATTGAATAGTGTCGACAATTTTCAATTTTCAGTGAGAAATTTTTTCAAATATGACCAGCGCGAGTTTTTGCAACCAACCACATTCAGACTATCTAAAGTTTTAGTTATAATGTGGGTGTCTAGTTTAAGAGGCTAAAAGACTAATGTGCAGCAAGGGATATAATGAGGGCTTGTTATGATCAGTGCTTTAGGTGTCGACCTATCTCATTGCCAATCTTCACAGTTTTTCGCAGAGGATATAGGCACCTCTGAAGGGTTTTACGTGTATGTCTTGTTTCTGATTAGTTTAGTGCTTTTTATAACATGCAAGCTGTGGTACTTTTTGCACACCCTAACAAAAACGTGGAAGACCGCCATCTAAAATCATTGAGCTTAGCATTGATTTTAAGTTATCTAAAAACTGTACTAATGATGCTCATGGTAGAACTGAAGCAAATCGATTATTACATGGTACTTTATTTTATCTTGGTGATACTCTCCAAATGGTTAAAAAAATAGGCACTTGGTGATGTGACAGTAAACTAGTTTTTCGTGGTATGATGGATTCAACTGATTATTTTGCGTTAGTTTTTAATCTATTCATACAATGACAGTCATTATAAATTTCAGGGTAAATTACAAATTAGTTGAATAGTTCTAAAACTATTTTTATTTAACTAATGCTTGGAACGTGGTAGGACTCTCTCAAAGTATACATACAAGGCCGGGTGAATTAACATAGGGTTGGTGGTTGAAATGATAACCTACTCAATGTAGAAACGAACCAATTTGTGTTTTACAGCCTATGGGTTCCACACTGGGATTTTGAATCTTTGAATGCTATTATTAGTAATAATGTAGATTATACCTCCGTAGTTCAATGTTGAATACATGAAACCTGGAATCAATTATCATAGTCTTTCTGGGCTGTAGTGCAATAGATTGAAATCAATACAAAGGTTACTTCTTCAATAGTTGTATAATTTGAAGAGACTGTTTACTGAGTGATCCGATAGGATATCGTATTAAACAGAGTTACTGAACTTGATGAATCCTAAACGTTTTCAGAACCTGATCATGAACCCTAATCATGCTACATATTTTCCTGTCAAAACTGCCAAAATCGCGTAATCAGAATAGAGACCATACGAATCACAAACTACGCCAAGAAGAAACAGCCTATAATAAAAGTTGTGCTTGATATCAGTAACCAATGGCTGATAACTAATTGCCTCCGTAATAACTTGCGTTTACGATGAATATTATTTTGACAAATTTGTTAGCGGCTTCCATCGGCGGATTTTCCGATCAAACTATGCGAGTTAATTAAGTAAAGACGCTGCCATAATAATAATCTGTTAGTAAATAAAAGTTGATAGGATTAATACAGTTGGAAGCCTCTGATAAATCGTAAAAATATATTACTAGTTAAATGAATTGTTAAGCAATAGGGTTTATTTTAGACAAATATTTTAAGTTAGTGTTGCATCCAAGATAAGCTAAAAAATATTGGTCCTCGTAGAAGAAATTTATGGCGAGCGGATATCCCTTAGACATAGAAGGTAATTCTTAGAGACGAAGATGAATAATGAGCTTAGGCGAATAGATAAGAGATAGGAAACGATAAATTGATTATTACGGAGTGGCTCTTGACTAATTGAAGAGTATTGACTAATCGAAGAGTATTGACTAATTCAAGAATAGTTCAACTAACACGGTTTTGACGTACAAAGTCAGCGTCAGAGTATAGTATAGTAGGTAGGTAGAGCAGATTACATAAATTACATTCATTAATCATTAATCATTTCATTCGAGTCCATTTCATTCGAGTCATTAGATAGTATCAATGTGCCAGACATCATATTGTTGCTATTTGTGAAAAGGGTAGCCATGTTGCTAATCAGCGAAGCAGCTAATTTAATGTTCCATTACATTTACCCTTTTCAATATGATTCTCTAGCCACTCAATATTATTTTCAAAATGACTGAAACAACCAGCACATCTACCACTAATTAAATTTCTTTCATTCGATTTTGTGCCGGGTGGATAAATGAAATGTAATGCTTTTAAATGAGTCTTATAAGTGTCTCTTCTGGAAAAACCCCCCGTTGGATGACATTTAGTACCTTTGCCATTACTGGGGTTAACTTATTCGATAAATTAGTTATCAATGATGAATTTATTTGTGGAATTTGTAAGAAACCAAGTCCCTGTTTTTGTCTTGATATTGATAAATG
>JAJMGX010000045.1:0-13041 GCA_030565865.1 Yamadazyma friedrichii | reverse complement strand
AAACTTCAAGTAGAGAAGCATGGTTCAGAATTTTAATACTCTCTTCTGTATTATATATGATTAACAGGGAAGTTATAATGTAAAAGTAAATAAATAAAGATCATCAATTTTAGGAATAGCATAATTACCATCATTTGGTTTTGTCTATATTACTTTTACAATTTTGCATCATTTTCAGTTATATCAAGAAATAAACATGATAACCAGTTGCTAGTAAAATTTTCTCAAAATTTTCTTCAATGGATCCATCTTCAAATACTTTCTTATTATTAACACATCGTATGCTTAATTAATCCTAATGTAGGATCATTCATTATATCACTAATCTATTGATTCTTGGTAGTATTGGACTATTCTTTAATTTAACTATCCAAATAACTCTTGAATTGTGATGATGTTACTTTCTTGTACATTGCTCACTAAAGAATAGAGTCAATGCGAATTAGTAAATGAGATTTGGCTGCAAAAAAATCATTGCGGCCTTAACTTATATTTATGAGGTTCTTTTGGTGGAAGATGTGAAAGGCTTAAGATTTTATTGAGAGAAATTATTAGTTTTTATTTAGAAAGATATTTAAAAGTTAAATATTATGACAGTTAAAAATCGTTAAATATTATTAAATATTATTAGATAGTTAAATATTATTAGGTATTATTAGATAGTTAAATATTATGACAGTTATGATCGTTAAATATAATTAAAAAATAAATAAATCTAATGCTGATAATATGAGGTAAGCCACATTCAAAGGTCCATTCTTTATTTGTTCGGGGTGATTCATAATAATATTATTGTGCAATAGGAGTTAAACAAAAGTAAATTATAAATATATTATAATAATATGAACTGTTATTATTAATTGAGTTAATCGTACTAACTATAATCCTTTATTGTCATTTTACTTGTCATTAATAGCATTAACTACTTTTCTTTTTTTATTATATTTTTATTCTGGAATCATAAGATTTGTAAAACATATAAACAAGTTTATTATATGCGAACGAACTAAATAGCTCACTAATATGCTAGCTGGGGGTTTATATATACGTTTATAGTAAAAGCTTCTAAGATAAGTGTCATATATTCGGGAGATATAATAAGCACTCGGAGGGGATAGAACCTCCTGCTTTATTAATTACATACCAGCCCCATCATGATCATCATTACAGGAATTATCAATACCACCGTATGTGTTAAAATATAACTCACCATGGATAGCATTACCATTTGGTAAAATATCATAGTTAAGATTAGCATCTACTCTGGGTGCTGCACAATATTTCCACCCATCATTATTTTGTATAGAAGTGCTAATGGAGGAACATAGTTTGCCATATAACTACTATGTTCATCCCACCAATCAACTACAAGATCATGATTCCAATTACCATAATTATATGATGCCCAGTCAGCTTCAAAATGGTCATTTCTCTTCTTATTTGTATAATTTGCAGTAGGAATACCAACCTCTGCTTTGTCAACTTTGTATATTAATTGAGTTAAATTGTCAACACTAGTTAAAACTATTTGTGTCGCAGTACCATTTCCATACACCCACATCATACCAAAATCTAGCATATCATATCCTCGCTTCTCTGGTTACTTAAGGTACCTCATTAATTATTGCACCATTAAGACCATAACTATCTAATAAATTATATTCATTGCCCCCATTATAAATGCCTCGCTTACCAGGTTCTATAAAAGTCCTCAAATTATACGTAGGTCCTAATTTAGTATCAACTATTTCTGTATTATTGCCTAAAGTTGAAGCATTATTCTGATAAAATTTATTACTTCTTTTTGCGGTTGACTGATCAAAATGTGCCAGTATAGCTGCTGCCGCCGCCCATACTACTGAACCAATTAAAACAGCAGCTTATGTACCACCTGCAGTTCCTACAGATATTCCTATCCATGCTAATGAAGTAACAAATAATATACCTGTTCTCCCACTAATTAATATATTGTCCCAAAAGGCACGTTTCTCTACATTGTATTGATCTAAATCTAATAATGATTTTTCTTCACCATGCAAGTTTTTAAGTATATTAATTAATGATTGCTCATCATTCATTTTATCATTGATTGATACAGCGATGATAGTGAAGTAGAATAAAGTAATAATTAGTAATAAATTTAGTTAATAAAAGTTTCTGACTGCGATGTTTTCCTTGTTTGTGAGATATAAGATTTGTAAAACGTATAAACAAGTTTATTATAAGCGAACTCACTAAATAGCTCACTGATATGCTAGATGGATATACACATAGTAATAGCTTCTAAGATAAGTGTCATATATTCGGGAGATATAATAAGCACTCAGAGAACATGGACCTCCTGCTGTAATTGATTTATGAATCAAGTCGTGTATCACTCAAATGAACGTCTCCTAAATCTCATTTATTTCAACTAAGTAATCAAGATTTGGCTGCTAAAACAAAGCATCTTACCATCTAAAGTCTGTTGTTATCATGCATTTTTATTTGAAATGACTGAAATTGATTCATCCACGGCAAGCTTTAATTTATCTCTATATTTTCCCAAATCCTTGAAAAAATCATCATTAGTCTTACCACTGCCATCATCATTTTTAAAATTCAAATCTTTTAGGGAGAATTCAACATTAGTAAATCAACCATATGGATACCATGCAATACAAGCTTGAATTGCTCTGCTGCTTTGCCACCACCCCTATTAGCATAAGTAACTAAAATCCCTGACTTACCGTGTCATTCACTATATAAATGATCAATGGCATTTTTTAATGCAGCTGGATATCCCCAGTTATATTGTGGAAATACAAATATATACCCATCTCCACTTTTAATTTTGTTACTCCACTATATTGTATGTTTTTGAGTATATGGCCCATGTGCTGGTATATTGGGTTCATCATCCATTGGAAGTTTCCAGCCTGTTAAATCTATAACTTCTACATGCACCTGACCAAACTCTTCTATAATTGATTTTTCAACCCATCTTGCAATTTGTGGTCCTATTCTTCCTTGTCGAACACTACCCATAATTATTTGTAATTTCATATTTTGTTAAAAAATGAATTTCCTACTTTACTTTTATACCAAATGAAAAATCTGGTTAAGACGGACGGAATCAGACATCTCTATGTCACCACGGACCACAATTAAGAATGTTTTTACACCCTTGATGGTATTTATGAGGTCATCATAGTATAGCTTCATAGTATAGATTCAAAGTGAGAGGCAATTCAGGTTGTTATATAGTAAAATCCATAAGAACGTCCATAATCCTTTTCTACAAAATTTTAGACAACACAAACTCCAGAAGACACTATAACGGAGAAAGGTTGAAAAAAGTTAAGAATTTTAGTCAAGCAAGAATTTACGTGTAATAAGTATTATAGTAAATCAGAATTCCTACTCACTGAACACTCCCCTATTGATACCGTCGATTATTAAAGCTGCAAGGATTGTTTCGAGCATTACAGTTCAAAAGGTATCCATAACCACATTTTAGAATGTTATGAAAAGACTCACAAATCGGTTAAGACTATTTTGAAAATGCAGGGGGTTTTGTTTTAAAAGTTGCAAGCGCCAGGTGACTTAAGTCATTGTAACTCCCAAACAGAGTTTGCCCCAGGTCACTGAACTGCAATTTCGTGAAGATATAGAAGATCGATTTGTTTTGGAAACTCATTTGCACAAGATGTTGATTGAAGAAAATACACAGTATATTTAGTCGGGAAACAAGTCATTGGAGGCAGCGATAAGACGGTATATGTTGGAAAAAAGGGATATCTTCGATACCTCTACCAGGAATGCATATTTTGATTACATTGACAATTCTATGTATGTTCTTTTAGTAACACCAAAGAAGTATTATTCAGCGGTGTTATTTAGAGAATGATTTAGGAGTAAAAACTCTTTCTTATTTAAAGAACGAAATAATAGTTTACTTAAAGAACGAAATAGCCTTTACTTGGAGAAAGAATTGAAAGTTTGGTAAAACCCTTATTTTTTTTATTTAGGGAAAAATTTAGTAAAGAGATATTTAGGAGTTTTATTTAGAAAAATAGGATATTTAGTTAGTTAGACACTTATGAGGTGTTATCAGTAAAAGATGAAGATCTAGGTGTTATATTAGCGAAGTTCTGCATTTGATAGATTCCCTTTTTAGATGAACGAAAAATTTATGAGTACTTAATGATATTCGTTTATTTGTTAAAGTTAAGTTTGTTATTTAGAGAGAGATTTTTAGTAAATGGCTGAACATTAGAAGCTTCATTTGGTAAGGTCTAAAGATATTCATGAAGGTTATTAGTGAAATATATAAAGATTTTCTTTATATATTTTTAGGAGACTTATTCAATCAAAGAGTTTTTTATAACATTCGTGCTTTCTTTAGTGAAAGATATATAATAAGTAAAGACTTTTATTCAGTCAATTGGGACGAAAGGCTTTCGTTGGTTTTCTATTAAGGTAAGAATTTTGTGATTTGTGTAAGTTAAAGAAGGTGTCACTTTTTGTTTTTAGTACACCAAACGCCCCATTCAGTAAGATTCAATTCACATGATAGTACACATATTGTATGTTGAACGGAACAAAGAGGGATGATTTTAAAACCAAGTAAGGTATAGATTGTTGACGGAGTTTCGATATCCGCAGGTATAAGCACAAGACCAGCCAGAGTCAGAAAGACGCATAAAAGTATCTGCATTTCCTTGTTCCTGCAATTGTACGAGTGAAATAAGCATATAAATACCATGCTGCTTCCAGTTTCACATCCAACAACCATGGCACAAAAGATTAAGATTTATCACAACCCTGACTGTGGAACTTCAAGAAATACTCTCGAACTTATTCGAAACACAGGACAAGAACCTGAGATTATTGAGTACTTGAAAACTCCACCAAATCAACAAGAGTTGATCAATTTAATTGAAAAATCAGGACTTTCGATTCGTGAAGTAATTCGTAAAAATGTTAAACCTTATGAAAACTTGAAGTTAGATCAAAAACACTGGACTGATGATCAATTAATTGGCTATATGCTTGAATATCCCATTTTAATTAACCGTCCCTTCGTAGTGACAGAACTTGGTATCAAATTATGCAGACCATCTGAGTTAGTATTGGATATATTACCTCTTCCTCAACTCAATGCGTTTAGCAAAGAGGATGGGGAAGTGATTATTGATCAAAATCTCCATCGAGTTAAGTAAATTACTGGAAAGAGTAAACTATAAAAAGTTCAACAATTTCGGATTTGGGAGAATTTTTTCAGTCCCAGTTCATTCAAGCAATCTCTTAACAAAGTTATAATAGGTTTGAACCCTTTAAGACAGGTAGATTCACAAATTAAGCTTACATTTTAATGCTAGCTTTATTTGCATACTATTTATTGTAGACCAATATATATCATGGTACTTTAAATACCTCTATGAATTTTCAACATCGTAGCTAATACGTACGATAACAAAGTAGGAGTAGTCATCAAAATAATTGTTCAGAGAAGAGTTATTTTTCAGAGATGTAAAGTATTACCTTAATGTAGGTAGAGAATACCAGAAATTGTTCCGTCAGCTGGAAAATATTAATTAGATTATTATTATTCTATCGTTCTCTCAAATTTTTAAGCGGGCCCGGGTTCCAATTATTTGTCTACTGCTGACTAAAAGTCTTTGAAAGAGTCAGCTGTCTCATTTACGCTTCCAAATCACGAGCCCTGCACGTTTTTCGACGATATATAAAATTTCCCTTTGCGATGGCAATAATTGATAAGTTCATCATCAATCACAATGATTAAAAGAATATCTCCCAATCTAGCTCAGGCTTTCCACGGACTCTCCTTGGTGGATAAGTTGTTGCCTTTACTTATCATTCTCGCCATGGTTTTAGGGATTTTACTATCAGTTTATGTTCCTTCAAGTAGAGATGCTTTTAAAGGGGCTGAAGTTGTGGGAGTTTCCATACCATTAGCAGTTGGTCTAATAGTTATGATAATACCGCCATTATGTAAAGTAGAATGGGAAAATTTATTTCAATTCTTCAATCTGAAAAAATATTTGCAACCAATATTATTGTCATTGGTTATAAATTGGATTATTTGTCCATTTTTAATGTTTGGATTAGCGTGGTTAACATTATTTGACCAAGAAGAATATAGAAGAGGGATAATCATGATTGGTTTAGCAAGATGTATTGCTATGGTCATGATATGGAATGAAATTTCTGGGGGTGATAATTCATTATGTGCAATTATTGTTTTAATTAACAGTCTTTTGCAAATTGTTTTATATGCACCTTATCAGATTTTTTTTTGTTATACTATTACGGGATCTTCTCCACTAGAAAGCGCTAGTGCAAATGTTTCTTACCCATTAGTGGCTCAAAGTGTTGCGTTTTTTTTAGGTATCCCATTAGCTGTTGGTGTTTTAGTTAGATTATTAGGTAACTTTACCATTGGTATTAAAAACTACGAGTCAAAGGTAATTCCATTTATTGGCCCTTGGGCATTAATTGGTTTATTATATACTATTGTCGTTATATTTATTGAAAAGGGCAATGATTTTATCAAAGATATTGGCTCAGCTTTACGTTGTTTTGTTCCTTTAGTTGTTTATTTTATAATCACTTGGTTTGGAACTTTTTATTTCATGAGATGGTATTTAGGACGTGAAAAGGGCGGTCTTGACCCCGAAACTACCGAATTATTATGTGGTTGTGAGCTTCAAAAAGAAAAACATTTAAGTAAAGATAAATGGGAAAAATATTGCTCTGCTAAATATGGTGAGGTAATTACTCAGACTTTCACAGCATCATCAAATAATTTTGAATTAAGTCTTGCAATTGCTATTTCTCTATATGGCTCAGGTAGTAAAGAATCAATTGCTGCAACTTTTGGACCTTTACTTGAAGTCCCAATTTTATTAATTTTATGTTTTGTGGCAAGATATCTCAAGGTTAAATATTTATGGATTGATATAGATGGTGAAGATGAAGACGAAACTGATTCAGAATAGATTTTATTGAATTAATTCCGTAAGTTAGACGTCAATTAAATCGTCATCCTCTTGGTAATGAAGGTCGATTGTACATATATATCAAATGCAAACATTCTATGCCCAAGTTGCTAGTCACTATTTCTATTATGACCTAAATTACACTTTTAAATTAAAACTTACAATAAAAGATAGCTATTAAAAGTGCAAGTAAAAGAAATTCAAATCTAAAGAAAGTAAATAAAGTTATTAAATAAAAGCGAATGAATGGTAGAGCTGCGCGGGTTGTAAGCGCTTTGCATAGTTAGATCATAGATTTTGGAACGCGAGCGTCGGGAAATAAGTCTTTAAGCATGAGAGCTGGGAGTTGAGCGTTTGTACTAAGAAAACTGAGCGGATTATGTTGAAAAATGCAAGGGGTTTTGTTTTAACAGTTGTAAGCGTCAGGTGACGTATGTCATTGTAACTCCCAAGGAGATCTTGCCCCAGGCCACTAAACTGCAAATTCGTGAAGATATAGAAGATCGATTTGTTTTGGAAACGCATTTGCACAAGTTGTTGATTGAAGAAAATACAAAGTATATTTATTCGAGGAACAAGTCATTGGAGGCAGCTCTAAGAAGGTATATGTTGGAAAAAAGGGATATCTTCGATACCTCGACCAGGGCCGGGCTATTGACAAGAGAACATGAGATTATAAGACATTGGTATTCTCGATTATCAAGAAATTGGTTAATTAATCGAATCAAATTTTGAATACGTAACCAGTAAGATGATATAATTGTTTCACTTGTTAATCATCAATATTGAAACCTTTTTACTTGAAATTACTAAAGAAAATGCAAAAGACCTGAGGTTATAAAAAATTCGTTATTTTTTTATGTTTGTTTGTGAAGATGTAAAGAATTTATAATTTTGATAGTTATTTTAAACTTTTAGGCCAACTGTTCATTGGTGCTGTAATCTCTTGAATTGATCCCAAGTGCCTAATATAATTCTAGGGATAATGTATATAAGAATCCCTAGAACCCATATCCGTATGCAAATTTTTCCAAGGTACCATATTGATTGGCATTTATGCTACAAAAATTTATATTATCATTTGTGATGTTGTCTGGGACTTTTTGCTAACATAAAAATTAACGTATCTTCAAGAGTCTATTGAGGTCATAGATAATTAGAATATTATTATCCCTCATTAAATAAAGTCAGGAGATGTAGCATATAGATAGAGAGAAGCAGCAAACGCAAATAATAAAATAAAAATTGTCTGTTACCTGATAGTGACTTTTCTCTTAACTCTAAGACTGGTTTATACAAAGACAATAAACATTATTTTATAGTTGATGCTAATTATTAACTGTAGTATTACTTTCTAGATTCTTTTTATAGGTGATTCAATTATTTTTGTGTTGTTTTTTGTGGAAGATAAGTAACAAAAGATCAATGTGACTTAGCCATTGATATTTGGCTGCAAAATTATTTTGCTCAGCTGTTGAGAAAATTATCCGAATGATTAAATAATTCAAAAACGTTTACTTAAGGGTAAGAGGTGGTCTGAACCTTAGGTCTGAACCTTAATATGCCATCGCTAAATATGATCTTGCAGAAAGTAAATAGAAGAAAATCGTTTAGCATGAGCGTCAGAATTTTTTACCAGATTCTAGGTGGTTTGAGAATGCGAACCAATGATGAAAAGCTCACAGCTAAGACAGAGATTTATTGACTTATTTACTATGTATTCTTTGGATTAGTAAATTTAAGTTAATCGGGGTGTGTAACCCTTTGTGGAGAAATTCCATGGAAGTAACTTAGGATTTGCCACTGGTGATGTCGCAGAGGATTCAACTATAAATTAATGTTGATCATCCTTTACTTATATCATATCTATTATGAGTAAAGTTGTAGTTATAACCGGTGCATCATCGGGTATTGGTCATGCTACTGCTGTAGAATTTGCTAAACAAGGATACAATGTAGTTGCTGGTGCAAGAAGATTAAATGCTATGGAGGATTTACGATCACTAGGTATCAAGACGGTGGAATTAGATATCACTTCGATCGAAAGTATACAAAATTTAAAGAAATTAATAGATTCAGAATATAATGGTGAAATTCGGTATTTATATAATAATGCTGGTCAAACTTGTGAAGCTGCATCATTTGAAGTTAGTGATGAAAAATTAGAAAGATGTTTTGATGTAAATGTTTTCGGACAAATTAGAACGGTAAGAGAGTTAATACCTTGCTTAATCAAGGCAAAAGGAACTATTGGTTTTACAAGTTCAGTTGTGAGTTTTGTACAAATACCCTTTGAAAGTATTTATTCTAGTACAAAAGCAGCAATTAATGCTTATGCCAATACTTTAGCGTTTGAATTAGAGCCATTTGGGGTCAAAATTATTAATATTGTAGCAGGAGCAGTTAATACTGATATTGGTTCCTCAAGTTTGGATAAGAATACACTTTTTAATTTGGATGGGTATGATGAGTTTGCAAAAAAGGCGGAGTCGTTCATTAGAGAAAGCAATCCAATGGATCCAGAATTATTCGCTAAGATGGTTGTTAATGACTTTGAATGTTCCAAATTCGGTAAAATTAATTATTATAGAGGTTCAGGTTCATTATTATTATCTTACGTAAATTTATTGTTCCCAAGATGGTTAGTTTTAAAAATATTAATTGAAAGATTTTCATTGTCCAAAGTATTCAATTCAATTCGTGAAAAATACCGTAAGTAGACAATCTAGTTTTCAAAAATATATATTTGACAGATGATGCATTACGTTATTCCATAATGATTTAGGACAACTACTTAATCACACACATTAACTATATTTATGTAATTGAATCCGTTGTAATTACAACCTATTAGCTAACAGTACCAGGGCTACATCAACGTAGGTTCCGAGCTTCTAAAATATTTTTAACAATACATCCCTTAGTCTTAAAGATCTACTGAATAATCTATAGTAAAAGACAGTAAGGGTAATAGAAGATAGCTAACCTGTAGACTATTATTACTGACAAAGTTATTAAAATTACAATTTATTATCTAATTCTAACATTAGATGTTCCACTAAGCATTCTTCTCTCATGTTTTTGTGACATTTTACAACTGTAAAATTTTATTTTAAATGTATATAACTTCTTAAAAATTGGGTGAGTGAAGGCTAATCAAATTCAATTACGATTTTACCTGAGGAACTACCTTTCTTCAAATATTCCCATGCTTCAGGAAACTGTTCAAATTTAAATACTTTATCAATAATTGGTTTAACAATACCTTGTTCAATATATTCAAAATCTTGGTTGAATAAATCTTGATTTGCTGTTACATCTGATTGAATATATTTATAAGGAAGTAATCTTAAAACGTTTAATAAATTTAATTTAATTATGTCCCAAGTAAATAGAGAAGCAAAGGAATCTGTTGCTAAATTATGTTTTTTACCACCGGCAATATTAAGATAAGTACCTTCTTTTTTTAAAATTATTGATAAATTCTTTATCAAAATGTCACTTCCGGTTAAATCTAAAATAATATCGAAGGGTTTATCTTTAGTATTTTCTAAAATTTCATTGATAAAATTAGGAGATCTATAATCAACAATTTTATCAGCACCTAATTCAATACTCAAAGGTTTGGATTTTGATGAACAGATACCCACAATTTCTTCAACATCTGAATCATTTTTTAAAATTGGTAAAAGATATTTACCAACTGAAGAACCAGTTCCATTCACTAAAATTTTAGAATTTGGTTTTATTTCGATTTGATGACAAATTGTTACAGCAGTAGTCAAAACAAGAGGGAAACTGGAAGCTTCAACCAATGATAATTTCGATGGAATTTTAGAAATAACAAATTGTGAACTTTCTAAATCTAATAATAAATATTCACCCAATGTTGTAGTCTTTGTAAACGGAAGACCAAATCCACAAACTTTATCATTCATTGATAATTTATATATTTCACTAAATTCTTTCCCAATGGACACCACTGTACCAGCAAAATCACAACCAACACCGTATTGGTTATTTAAAACATTATACCAGGAAGTTCTTAAAGCATGTAATAAAACATCTATTGGATTTAATGCCACATCTTTGATTTTGATTAGAATCTGGTTAGACTTTACACTAAATGAATTATTTCCAGGAATTACATTTATGATTTGATCAATTGTTTTAAATCCTTTTCTGTTATAAACAACATTCTTAGAAGTTAACGCCGATTTGCTCATGGTTTTCTAATTTTACTTGGGATTATAGTCAGAAATTTTGTTGGAAAGTTACATCTTATATGTTCACAGCATGCACTGTTACACAATGCGGAATTATTATGTTCCGTTTTCCGAAATGAACAGTGTACTATGGAAATGTACCATATGCAAAGAAGGTGCATATTTGTATACATGCATCAATTAGTTGCATATTTTGGCAAATTACATTTACATTTGGAATCTTTGAATTATACTATTATACTAGAGCTCTAAATAAACATCAAAACATTTACAATTACGTAGAGCAACTGACAAAACTCTACAAATTATTGTTAGCTAATCTAATTTTAATTTTGATATTGTGGGGCAGTTTTAATGGATAATAACCATATAGAACAATTGATATAGGATTGCGGAAATAGTGGTGAATCACCTAACGGAATTTTTATAATGTTTGACTTGGCGCATTGATAATGAATGTCGCATATTGAAATTAATGTTAGAGTGGCCATACTGAAGAAGCAAAAGATGTTAGATTTAGGTGAGCCAGAAAAAGTTTAACAATGATGAAAAACAACAAGAATTAAATGGAATGTAGGCTAAAACTGTGCCTGCATAAACCTAAATGGACAATAAAATAACCTTAAGTTTGAGCATCAGAAAACACATTTTTTTTACTAACTACTCTAAATGGTTTTTAGTTTAAGCATGAAAATGGGTTTAAAAAGATTGTATGAAAATGAATATTGCGAGAATAAGAGAGGTTATATATTGAATAATGATATTATGATGATTGTAAAGGTTATGCTCTTCTCTTGCTAATAATTAAGCTAGTTATTAGGTATTTTGAACTTAGTTTATTAGACGAGGAGATTTTTAGACGAGATAATTTATCAACGAATTAAATTATCAACGAATTAATTTATTATCATGTCAGAAACATACACCGCATTTGATGATGTTTATAAGATCGTAACTGTAGAGCTCCATGGTGGAGTGAAAGTCAAGTTGTTATACAACAAGATCCAAAAGTACATCCATAATCCGTTCTCTACAAATTTTAGACAGAATGGTTTGAGAAAATATTATAGCGGAGAGAATTTTATCAAGAATTTACGTGTAATAAGTATTATAGTAAACCAGAAATACTATTTACCGAACACTCCCCTATTGATACCGTCAATTATTATAGTTGTAAGGATTGTTTTAAGCATTACAGTTCAAAAGGAATCGATAACCACATTTTAGAATGTTATGAAAAGACTCACAAATCAGTTCTCAAACCATATGTGGGTTATTTTGAAAAATGCAAGGGGTTCTGTTTTAAAATGTTTTAAAAGTTGTAAGTGCCAGGTAACTTATGTCATTGTAAGTTCCAAAGAGGTTTTGCCCCAGGCCATTGAACTGCAAACTCGTGAAGATATAGAAGATCGATTTGTTTTGGAAACGCATTTGCACAAGTTGTTGATTGAAGAACATACACAGTATATTTATTCGGGAAACAAGTCATTGGAGGCAGCTCTAAGACGGTATATGTTGGAAAAAAGGGATATGAACAAATTAAAGTTGACCCCGCTGTAGGTATTTTTAGTACTGGCGTCATGGTAAGTATTCGTTCGGCAGTAGTAAAAGAATTTATCAATTCAGATAATTCTAGGGGTGCTAAATATTACCAACAATTGAGCAAGTTGAACAGTTACTTGTTTCTGGATTGATTCTGAATGGATTATCAGGAAAACTATCTACCGGAAACTGACCATTAGAAACTGCAATTTCAAGAGGTTTAAGTAAGCTTCTAATTATTCCAGTAATATGGGTCTTAACCTCTGCTA
>JAJMGX010000044.1:0-13519 GCA_030565865.1 Yamadazyma friedrichii | reverse complement strand
GGTGTTCATCTTTCTGGTTCAAGGGTTGAAGAGGGTGACCATGTTTTATCTTATTGGACTCCTGAAAGTAGTAATCAAACTGCAAGAGTAGCATTAATGCAAATTCCTTCAACTAATGTTTTAAGAACAATTAATTTATTCCAAGTTAGTGATTGTAAGATGCATTGGCATGATGAATCAAAATATTTATGTGTTAAGGTTGATCGTCATACAAAATCTGGTAAAACGATTTTTTCAAATTTAGAATTTTTTAAGACTACTGAAAAAGATATTCCAGTTGAAAAATTAGAATTAAAAGAAGTTGTTGTAAATTTTGCTTGGGAACCAAGAGCTGATAGATTTATTACTATTTCAAGGTTAGATGATGGTAATATTAATCCATCAATTCCAAAAAATACTGTTTCATTTTATAGTCAAGAAACTTCAAGCAAAGGAAAAGTTATTTCAACTAAGTACAAGTGTTTTAGTCAAATTAATGATAAATTTTCTAACAATATTCATTGGGCTCCAAAAGGTAGGTTTGCTGTAATTGCAAATATTTCAAAATCTAATGGTGAATTAGAATTTTATGATTGTTCATTTGAAGAGGATAATAAATCAAATAGTAATAAATCAAATAATAATGTTAAATTATTAAAATCTGAAAGATATTCTGGTATGACCAATTTGTCATGGGATCCATCGGGTAGATTTGTTTGTGCTTGGTCATCATCATGGATTCATACCATTGAAAATGGTTATAAATTATTTGAATTTACTGGTAATATGTTAAAAGATGATACTATTGATCAATTTAGAGAATTTATTTGGAGACCAAGACCTGCATCATTATTAAGTGCTGCTGATAGAAAGAAGGTTAGAAAGAATTTACGTGAATACAGTGCACAATTTGATGAAGCTGATGCTATGGAAGCTGATGTTGCAACTAGAGAAGCAATCTTATTACGTCGTAGATTATTAGAAGAATGGAGATCTTACAGAAGTCAATATGCTAGTCACACTTCTGAAAAGAATGATGTTCAAGCTGAAATAATTGAAGAAATTAAGGAAGAAATTATTGAAGAAAGAGAAGAAATCATTGAATAAATATTATAAATAGTATTTTATATATACAAGAAGATTCTATTAAGCGTAGTATTGAAATGAAACAAGTAATTGTTAATAATGTTTGTAAATCATAATCAAATTTATTAAATTAATTATACTCTTTCAAATCTTTTAGTTCTCTATTTTTTGACTGCTTTAGTTTGTAATTGTAATCCGTGCCATTTTGAAATTTCATCTTTTAAAATTTCATTAACTAATCTATGTTGTTTAATCATTGGAATACCAGAAAATTTTGCACTTTCAACATTTATAGCAAACATTGAACCACAACCCCCTGAAACATCTTTAACTTCTAAATTAGCAGGTTTTAACTCGGTTTTTAAAATTTCAAATATTTTTGACTCATATTGGTCCATTGGTGGAGCATCGGAAAACAAACGAACGGTATTTCTTAATGAAGAATTTGATCTGACAACGTTATCAAAAACTTTTGAGGGTGTACTAGTATTGAATATTGCCCTTAACATTATTACTTCTTTTGTTTAAACTTCTGTGATGATCTTAGTAATTTGATTCAAATTTGTAGAACAAACAGAACAGTCGCAAAAAAATTAGGACTTATAAAAGACTATGGATTTAAAAGATACAGTTCGTGTAATTGTTTGCGGTGATGATACTGTTGGGAAATCTACACTTATAGCAACACTATTCAAAGGAGAATATGTCCCAAATATTCAAAACACATTACCTCCAATAACGATTTCACATGAAGATTATTCAGAAAGCTTGATTGATTTAGTATCTAATTCTCCAGTTAAAAAGGGGTATTATAGTTCAGAATCATTAACTGAAAGGAAAGTACTGAAATACATCCCACAAAAAACTGTTATTATAGATACTTCATCGTCGGATACTGTAAATTTCCAAAAAGAATTAAAAAGAAGTGATGTCATTTGGTTAGTTTATTCAGATCACTATACTTATGAGAGAATTTCATTACATTGGGTACCAATGCTTAGATCACTAGGTGTAAATCTACCAATAGTATTATGTGCTAATAAATCTGATTTATTAATTGAATCCATATCGATCAAAAATCAAAATTCTGATGAATTTTTACCACTTTTAAATGAATTTAAAGAGATTGAAGCATGTGTTAGATGTAGTGCAAAATTGAATGATAATGTTGTTGAAGCATTTTATTTATGCCAAAGAGCAATAACTCATCCTATTTCACCTATTTTTGATTCTAAAGAAGGTAATTTAAAACCTATTGCTGTTGCTGCTTTGAAAAGAGTCTTCTTTTTATGTGATAAAGATTTAGATGGATATCTTAAATTTGAAGAATTTTGTGATTTACATCTTAAAGCTTTTGATAAAAAGGCAACAATTGAAGAATATGCAACAATAATTAAAACAATTGATAGAATAATTTATCCTGAGACTACTTTGGACGGTAAAAGTAAAGGAATCTCTGAAGATGGTTTTATATTATTGAATAAGTTATATGCAGAAAGAGGTAGACATGAAACTACTTGGGGGATACTAAGATCTTTTGGTTATACTAATTCATTGTCATTGAATGATAAATTCCTATATCCTAAAATAGATATAAATCCTGATTCAAGTGTTGAATTAAGTCCAACAGGTTATAGATTTATGGTAGATCTTTTTGTTAAATTTGATAAAGATAATGATGGAGGATTAAATGAACAAGAATTAAATAACTTATTTTATCCTACACCTGGTATACCAAAATTATGGAAAGAATGTCAATTCCCATCATCAATTGTTTGTAATGAATATGGTTATGTAACTTTACAAGGTTGGTTAGCACAATGGAATTTAACAACATTCTTAGACTATAAAACAACATTAGAATATTTAGCATATCTAGGATTTGATGAAGGGAATTCAATTAAAGCATTAAAAATTACGAAATCAAGAAAAAGAAGACAAAAGCAAGGGAAATTTTATAGACAACCAATTTATGATAGGAATGTTTTTAATTGTTTTATAATTGGTGCCCCACAATCAGGTAAGACTTCCTTATTAGAACTGTTCTTAACTGGCAAATACAGTGAAGTTTATTCACCTACTATTCAGCCACGAATATGTGCAAAAGATATTGAATTAAGAGGAGGTAAACAATGTTATTTAATTTTAGAAGAATTAGGTGAACTTGAACCTGCCATATTATCAAATAAATCAAGGTTGGATCAATGTGATGTTATATGTTATACATATGACTCTTCAGACCCAGATTCATTCCAATATTTAATAGATTTAAGAGAAAAGTATGCTGATAATTTAAGTGAAATACCTTGTGCGTTTGTTGCGTTAAAAGCTGATTTGGATAAACAACAACAAAGATCGGATTATCAGCCTGAAAATTATACTCATGAATTATTACTTAGTTCACCATTACATATTTCATCATCTTGGGCAACTTCATTAAATGAATTATTTATTCAATTAGTTGATGCTGCTACTTCTCCTAGTTCAGCAACTGCGGGATTAGAAAAGGAACCTGAAACGCTAATTGACGAAAACTATAAACATTTATTATTAGCTGGTGGTACATTAAGTGTTATGACTTTAGTTTCATTATGGATTTGGAGAAGTTCAATGCAAAGTCATTAAATGTTTTAAAATAATGTCGATGTGGTCTGGTATGATGTCGTATAATTGGGTTTGCGACATCAACTATCCTTTCAAAAAACCCATCCTCATCTCACAAAAAATTTTCAGGAGAGAGAAGGTCTAATAATAATGTCTAATAAAGAATTTAAACCAGTAACAGTTGATAAGTTAATTCCAAACACTTATGACTTAGGTAATTTAGCTACGTTTGATCCAAACCCACTTGATAATTCCAAATTAAAAAATGATGAAGAAAAAGAACAATATTTAACCTCAGTAACAAGAGATAATGTACAATTATTAATTAATCAAATATTATCATTACCTCTTAAAACTACAACTGATACACATGGATCATCAACAGGTCAAGATTCTACCATGACTTTAATACAATTGCCTGAACCAATTACACCATTACCAAGAGAGAAATCATTACCAAAGGAGAAACCATTAACAAGATGGCAACAATTTGCTTTAAGAAAGGGTATTAAACCACAGGCTAGAGAAGGAAAGATGATTTACGATGAAGAATCTGGTGAATGGGTACCAAAATGGGGTTATAAGGGTAAGAATAAAGAAATGGATAGTCAATGGTTAGTCGAATTAAATGCTAATACCAAAAATACTGAAGAAGAATTAATTGATCCAAGAACTTTGAAGAGAGCTGAAAGGAAGAAATTAGTTAAAAAGAATGAATTACAACATAAACGTAATTTAAAAAATAGTATGTAAGAGATTATCTCAGACTTCATTCTCAAGACTAAATTATGGGTATGCTTTTTCCATAACTTTATCATTTCATATTATTTGAAAAATGAAAAATAGTGTAGTATCGTTATGATAATACTTACACAGTATTTACGACTCTTATATGTATATATAGATTTTTAATGTCATAATCCAGGTTTTATAAAGTTAGTCTTTGTCTCTATTTCTCAGAATTGGAGAAATTAAACATCGCACAGAATATTTTGTCATGAGTGAATATAGACCTGATGAATATGTACCAACAATAGACGTATGTAATGCTTTTAATTGATACATTGTTATTTTATATCAAGTATCAATAGTTCATCAAAAATCTAACAAAATATAGGCAATTTTAGGTGTATCAGATCTTGATAAAGTTTCAGTGAAGAAGATAAGAAGAGCCCTCCAAGAATTATTCGTAATAGATTTAGAACCCCATAAAGAGTCAATTAATGAAGTGATTCTTACAAGATATCATAAATTATCAGATGAAAGGGAAAATAACCAAGAATCCGAATTAGAAAGACGAAAAGAAATTGAAAGGAAGGATGCTTTATTAGCTAGACAATTACTGAAAGAACATGGATATGGTCTTAGAAGAAAAACTGTTACGGAGAAAAATACTAAGGCACCAAGAAAAAGAAAAGTTAAAGACCCTAATGCTCCATCAAAACCAAGACCTCAAATTATGTTTATGGTGTCAGACACATTAAAAGATATAATTAAGGTTGAAATAAGCTCAAGACCTCAAGTTGTTAAATCATTATGGATTTATATTAAGGATAATAAACTTCAAGACCCTTCTGATGGCAGAGTTATTAACTGTGATGAGACGCTTGAACGTTTGTTCAAGAAAAAGACTGTAACTGCTTTCCTGATGAATAAGTACTTGAGTGATCATTTAACTAGGGCAGATCAGTCAATGGCAGTTTCTACTGGAAAAATTAAACCAGAAATAGATTCTAATGATGAAGAGGTATCACAACCTATCCAATCTGGTGATGTTGGATTACCAGATGATTTCAATGAATCAGAGTCTGAAGAAGAATAAGCCCTGTTCTAACTTGAGTGTATTTTATTGTTTTTTTGTCACCGTTTGTGGCGGTCTTTTTCGATGCTTAATTTATTATCATCATCAATGGCCAATTGTAGTGTATTCAGTTCTTTCTTATATGTGTATTAGTACGTCCCTTTCTAAAAAGGAAGACCCCTTAACGAAA
This sequence comes from Yamadazyma friedrichii, assembly GCA_030565865.1. Lineage (NCBI taxonomy): Eukaryota > Fungi > Ascomycota > Pichiomycetes > Serinales > Debaryomycetaceae > Yamadazyma > Yamadazyma friedrichii. The sequence continues at coordinate 7,859 of JAJMGX010000044.1, read as the reverse complement.
GAACTTTTTTTAGTGAAATAAAATATTTGATGATGCATTATCTGCAGTCTCTCTGTTTACAACGAGTGAGATTTTTCTTTTATTTCAGGTTCACTTAATCGCTTAAGAGATTCTTTTGAAATACGATTATATCAAAAGGGTTTGAAGGATGCTGATAAGGACCAATGATTCGTTTTCATCTAGTAGAACTCAAAGTCTTTCATCCACCACTATTTTAAATCAAGATGAAATTTACGATAAAGTTGATAAGAGCAAATTATATGAGTCGGTACTAAAGATATTAATTCTCGAATATATTAATGAAGCAAGGTTTAAAACGCCAATAATTGATTCAAATGTTGAAAGTGTGAATAGTAATAATCTAAGTGCTGTTCAATCACCTTCTAGAAAAAATAGAGTTTCAAGAATTTATGGATTAGATTCTAATGATTCAAAACTTTCACCTTCAGTTTATTCAAATTTGGAGCATCATTTAAATTTAATAGCCATGAAACAAAGAGGTAGTAATATCGATGATAACACAAGAAGATCACTCTTAAGATTTTATAGTGAATTATTGGATCCAAAAGTTAAAAATGAATTAAAATCAAATAATAGTCCTGAATATTTATTAATGAAATTCGTTGCTTGTTCTAATAAAGAAATAACAAAATTAGGTAGTTTCCCACCATCTGAAATAAGTCATATAGTTTTCAAGCAATCTAATGAATTTGTTTCGATTTTAATTTCAATTGTTCAAAAAGAGAAAAATAGTGAATTAATTATAAACAAATTGCAAGAACATAAAGATTCATTAAATCCTAAATCTAATTTATCGTCCAACAATTCAGCAGGCTCATTATTGGCTACTAATGCTAATGTTAGGTATAACAAACCAAGTTTTAAATTAAGTGATATGGATCAAGAAATGAATGGATTACTAACAAAATTATTTAATGTTGATGCTACTAAATTACAAAGTGATGTTTTCAAATTGAAAGATCTTGCACAAGAAAAACAGTTGCATAATGATGTAAAACAACTAATATTTTATTTAGATAAAGATTTAGGACAGTTTACTCCCAATTCCTTTATCAATGATGAGACTTATAATGAATGGAAATTAAGAGAAAGGTCCTATTGTGATTATCTAACTAATAAATATCAAATTCCAACAGCTAAGAAATTAATACTGATTCCAAGATTACCTTCAGGTGCCGATTTTTATATTTTCCCAACAAGTTCAATGATAAGACCATTTTTCATCATATTAATAAAATTATGTCTTGAATTGCAAATTAAATCCAATTTATCATCTGATGAACCATTAGTCTCTAAGCAATCAATAAATTTAATTAATATATGTAGCAAGTTTTGGAGAATTGATTATCCAACAAAAGCTGTTTGTCTTTTTACAGCAAGTCATTTATCGGGTATTTTAAGAGATAATTTATATTCGGTCAAAGATGCAAAAGATTTAGCACCAGTTGAAATTGAAAAATCAATGCAAGTGTTACATTATTGTAAATTAATTTTAGAAGATCAAGGGAAATTATCTTGGGAAGATAAACAGTTATGGTCAGCTAAAGATCGAGATGAATGGACCAAAAACTTAAGTTATAGCTATAATTCAACAATGTTCTCAGTAAAAGAATCCTTACAAATAATTTTTAGTAAAGTTGCAAAACCAAAATTTGGGCCAACTTTAATGTTTTTAGGTGATTATATTGAATCAGATTGTTTATTCCCTACAATTGAAGAATCTGGATTATCTAAAAAATGGGAAAAAAAATTATCAAAATCATTATTAAGAGTTGCAGAATTAAGATATGCTGAATTATTAGAAAATTTACCAAGAGATAATTCACTTAATATTTTGCATGTTTTAGAAATTACTGATAGTATTATTCAAGATATTAAAATTTTGCAAAAAAAATATAAAAATCCACTATTAGGATTTCTTCATGTTCCAAGAACTGTTGCAACTGTAATAACTTCTATGTTTGCCGTTGATTCAAAAAATATTTTAAAGCATATTGAAACTTATAATCGTAAAAAGGGAGAATTTATACCTTATGGTGATGCATTAGAAGCATATAAATCACTTTCTGAGGTTAGAGATATTTACAATCAAGTTAATTCAACTGGCAATCCGTTTAAATTTAATTTAGAAAAATTTTTCTTCCCTAATTTAAACGATTGGGTTAATGAAAGTAGTGATAAAATTTTAAGTATTGTTAGTGAATCAATCAAAAATGACAAATTTGAACCAATTGATGTTGATGATGATAATAAAAAATTTAGTACTTCAATTCTTGATATTTTTAGTCTAATTAAACAGTTTTTAAATATTTTGTTAAAATTAAATTGGGATAATCAATATCAATTATCGAAAATTTATACAATATTGTTGAAATCAATTTCTGATGGAGTTTTAAAATATACAAATTCAATGACTGAAAAAATTATATTTGAATTAAATGAAGAAGAACAAAAAAAATTATTACAACTAAGTCAAGATAGATCTGATAAGAGGAAAAGTGGTACGGTTGGTTGGTTTGATGAAATGAAAAATGTTGTGAATAATATTCAAATATCTAATTCAAAAATTGAACTTGAAGATCCTTACAATTTTAAACCTGAAACATGTATTGCTTTAAATAATTTAAGTGCAATGATGCAGCAATTAACTCAATTAGAAGAGATTCTAGATCCTGAATTAATTCTGATCACTGTAAAAAACCATGAACCAAATCGTCAAAATTATTTTACAAGCCATATTTTTTCAATTAGGTTAGTCAAAGCTGAAAATATTGTATCAGGTGGTTCATCGTCATCCAATATAAGACCTTATGTATCATTAATGGATACTTCAATGAGGAAAACTATTGGTAAAACAAGAACAATTAATAATACTTCAAATCCTGAGTGGGATGAAGAATTTGAAATTACTTTACAACCAAATACTAATTTAAATTTATCAGTTACCGTTTGGGACGAAAAAATTGGTAGTCATTCAGTTTGTGGTAGAGCAATATTACAATTAGATCCAAAAAGATTTAAACACGATGGTATTCCTCAAGAAATATTTTTGGATCTTGATTCCCAAGGGAGATTATTAATTGAAGTTGCAGTTGAAAGTGAAAGAGTTGATGCCATCTTTGTTATGGGTAGAGCACATAGATCATTGATTAGGTCTCAAGAAAGATGTATTAAATTAATTGTTGAAAAATTTTCAAGATTCATTCATTTATGTTTTTCAAGAAATAATTTAAAATCAATATGTGGTAGTTCAGGTAATGTAAAGCCTACTCAAGATCAAATGGACAGTGCTATGATGCCATTATATAATTATTTAAATTCTAATTTACAAATTTTAGCTCAATATTTAACAAAAGATTTGTTATTAAAAGTGATGATAGCTGCTTGGCAAGGTGTGGTTGCAAGTGCTGATGAATTATTATTACCAAAATTAGTTACTGCAAAAACTTTTAAAATATCAAATATTGGTTCAAAGCTCTCAGTTAAAAATATTACAAATGGAAATGGTCATAATACGAATAAAAATAATGATAATGAAAGTAATGGTTGGCAATCTTCAATTTCTTCAGCAATGGCAAACGTAACAAACTCAATGGGTATAAGTGGATTTGGTAAACAATTAACTAATAATGAGTTAGAAACTGTATTTTCATGGTTAAATTTTCTTTGTTTCGATTTTTTCCATCATGATGGTAACGGACCACCGATTAAAGATCTTAAGAATGAAAATTATCAATCATTATTATTGTTACCTGTATATTATGATAGAGATATGGATTATTTAAAACAAGAAGTTGAAAGATTATCGCCAGCATTTATTAAATCTTTGAGAGATCGTAATAATTTTGATAATACAAGTGGATTTAATTCAAATCTAAAAGTAAATCAACCAATTAATAAACCAAACAATAATGGTAATAGGAATGGCAGATCAAGAAGTTTAAGTCGTGCTGGAACAATGGCAAGAAATAAAACAATCTTAGCTAACGCAACATCAAAGGCAAGAGCAAAGGCTAAAAAGGAGGAATTAGAAGCAAGATCTGATCCAATTGCAGCTCAAGCTTCGGCTGAGGATATTATCCTTAGATTATTATTAATTAAAGATGATAAATCATTTGTGTCAAGAAGATTAGAACAACGTGAAAAGTTAGCTCATAGTATTGCAACTGAAAGATTAGCAAGAGCTGCTGCTGAAGGTAAATTTTCAAGATAAATGTATCATTATATACGACAAAGAGTATAGTAAATTTTAAAAATATACATTGCTTATAACAAATACAAAATTATTTACGAAATCATCTATTTTAAGCCTTTTTTTATTTTATTTTGAGAAATTAATTTTCAATCGTTAAACAACATTAAATTTTCAGCCATAGTTTTTCATCAGCCATTGATTCATTTACAGTATTATCATCGGCTGTTGTATCATTAGCATCTTGTTGAATAGTAGTATCATTGTGTTCTTGCACAACCGTACTATCAGCATCAATAGTTACATCAGGATGGAGTTTTTTAATTTCAGGTTCTAAGTCTGTTATTGAATCTTTTTTAGTTTCATCAGCTTCTTTCATTTCAACATCGGTACCATTTTTAGTTTCTAGGTTTGCTTCTTTCATTTCAATATCTTCATCTTTTTTATCATCAGCTTCTTCTTTAGTTTCATCTTTACTGCCATCATCTGCATCTTCGTTATTTTCTTCAGCAACTTCATCTTCTTTAACTTCTTCAATGATAGTTTCATTGTATTCTTTAATACCTTTTTCAAATAAATTATTAAGTTTATTTTCATACAAGTCAAAATTTGAACCTTCTTTAAAGGTATGTTTCCAACCAATTTCTTCATCATCTATAAATTTTTTCAATGATGATAATTTTTCATCTCTTGATTTATTATTATTATTATTATCTTCAATTGGATTTTCAAATACTGTATTAGCAGTAAATTCATCATGGCCATCGGGTTCATAAAACAACCTATAAGAGTTTTCACAAATTGAAACTTTTAAATTTGAATCAACAAATCCATTACATTGATCTTCATCAATTTGTTCAATAAAATCTTTTGAAAATGGCATATTAATTTTTGATGCAGAGATTCCTTCAGTTGGATGTGACATAACGTAACTTGTAACATAATAATTATAATGTTCTTCAGCAGTTTTATGATCATTTAAGGTTAAGTCATCTAAACTAACAAATTGAATATTAACCAAATTTTCCTTTTCTTTATAAATTAATTTAAACATATTTTCGTCATTTGCCATTAAACTTCTGACATTCATACGATATAAAATTTGATCTTTTGCGGTTGAAATTGAAGTATTTCTATCATTTTCAAATAATACCATCATTTCTGATGTTTTGTTATCAGTAATCATGGTATGCATATGTTTAATCATTGCACTAACAACTTTATCGATAGTATAAACCTTATAAGCTTTGTTTCTATAAGCTTGACGAATTGATTCTTCAAACCATTGATGATCTAATTCACCTTCAATTAACCGTCCACTTAATGATAAAACTTGTGAATAACAATTTCTTTTACCATCAATTTCAACATTTAAATCCTTCAATTGTCTATTTAATAAATTTAAATCTTTTGAAAATTGTGGATAACTTCTTTTATTAATCTCTTCTGAGACTTCATCATTTAAGCTTTTAACACCTTCTAATCTTTCATATAAAGTTCTTAAATGACGGAAAAATACATAAATTGTGGTATTGCAAAATAAATTATAAATATCACGTTTATCTAATGAAGTTTCATTATCTTTTAATGAAAATTTTCTACCAGTAGTTGTAATCCATAATTCAGTTGATCTTTCAACTTCATTGATTAATTCATTGTGATCTTCAGAATCACTACTTGATGATTGAATTGATGATGTTTCGGTTTCTGGTCTTGATTTTGTTTGTTTCTTCAATACATTACGTAACAAATCATCTTCTCTGGAACGTTTCTTAGAAGGGGATGATTCAATTGTTGATGAAGACGTATTAGTTGATGATTGAGTTGATGATTCAGAACCAGATGATGATGATGAACTTGTCGGAATAGATTCATCAGCACCAGCAACACTATCGCCATTTACACTACTTTCCCCATTATCTGATTTATTAACTTTACCATCATCATTATTAATTGGATCAACATAAAAATTTCTTGTTGATAATTTTGATTCAATATCCTCAATTGATAAACAAAAAAATAAAGAAATAAAATATTTAAAAAATTGATTTAATTTTTCACGATCATTTGTTGAATAATTGGATGATTTATTAATGAAAATTTCACTTAATTTTAAAATATCAAATATAATGTCAAAATCATCAAATTTGTAATTTAATTGTTCTTGGGGCTTTGGTGTTAATGGATACAATCTTTTATTATGTTGCTCAATCTTAACTGTACTAATTTCACTAACTAATTGTTTAGCTGTTAATAGTTTTTTATCACTTTGTTTAAATGTTAAACCTAAATGATCCAAAGATTTGTAAAATACTTTTTGTTCCATTTCTCTCCAAACTTTATTCCATTCCCTTTGAGCTCTTCTCCATTCTTCGTCCTTTTGTTTTAATCTTTTTAAAACAATTGGTACAGCAACTGCAGGATTTTCATGTAATGCATCAATAACTTCAAACCCTTTTTCTTTATCATAAATTTTTCTAATAACTTTTTTATAAATAGTAATTGATGTATGACCTAAACCTGGTGGTAATTTAAAATTAGCTTTTTGTTCGGGACTCATATTAGCAATTCTATTTGCGATAGTTTCTAAAGTTTGAATAGTTCTTAAATTTGCTTCCATATTATAATCATATTCTAATCTTTCTTCTTCAATCCTGAAGAGAATTTCTTCATATTGATTTTTCCTGTGAGCAATAAATCCTGAATCTTCCGATGCCCAAGTTGGATGACCAACCCATTCATCATTTAAAACCTCCCAACACATTTCATCCCTACCGGAACATGGCATATACGTTTCTGATTTTGGTAATTCTCTATATGATGGTCCAATATTTTTACATAATGATAATTCTAATTGATGCTTTTTAAATTGAATATCTTCAATATGTAAAGGTTTATCATCGTAACCAATAAACATTTTAAACCAATTAATTAAATCTTGATTTTGTTCACCTAAAAATGATTCAACTCTTTCAACAACAATATTTTTATCAATAATTTCTTGACTATATAAGTTTAAAATTTTTAAAAAGTCATTATAAGTTTGTTTATTACCAATCGCTTTTTTAACTTTATCAAAAAAATTAATTTCTTCCAGTATTGAAGAATTTTTACCAATATTTGAATTTGGAATTGGTTCAGGAATACCAGGTACTAAAGTTGGATTAGTGATAGTTGAAATTCCATTCTTAGTAATAATTTGACTGCCAGGTTTAATTTTTGGTTGAACTTCTCCTCTTAATGATGAATATTGTGCTTCATTATTATAATTATTTTCATAATTGTAATTTTCATTTTTCTTTTTACCATTATTAAATTCCATTCCTGGATACTTACCTGGTTGGCCGGATGGCGGTAATTGCTGAACCTGTGGTGGTTGTGATTGTTGGAATTGTTGTTGCTGTTGTTGTTGTTGTTGTTGTTGTTGTTGTTGCTGCTGTTGCTGAGCTAATTGTTGCTGTTGTTGTTGTTGTTGCTGTTGAATTAATTGTTGATGATTCCAATCTTGATGCATTGCTTCACCATATTGACCATTAACTTCATAAGCATTATTTAAAATTCCAGGACTTTGCTGAGGTTGGAAATTACCAACTGGTGGTAATTGAGAAAATGCACTATCATTGCCTGCAGTAGCTGTTGTACTAAT
>JAJMGX010000043.1:0-15530 GCA_030565865.1 Yamadazyma friedrichii | reverse complement strand
ACAGTGATGATAATTCAACTGCCCAACCTGATTTTTATCAGTTTGTAATATTTTTATCTGCGAAACATATATATGTGTATTCCTGTTTGTGTATTCCTGTTTGTGTAATCATCACTAAAATATATTTTTAGCCGTGCAGCATATTGTTTTCCCTGCCATCTTTAACCTCTTCAGGTTAATTAACTTAATTGATATGCTGAAACGTACTCAATAACCTATGAAATTTTATTTAAATTTGTAATATTCCAGATGGGCCTCCATCAAGTTATCGATTCATGACGTTTATTTAGCGAAAGATTAACCTTCTATTGAGAAACGATTTATGAGTTTTGAGAAAAGTATTATGATATTTATTAGAGATATCTATAAAGTTCTTTTAACAAAAGAAGTGAACCGCACATTACGATTATTTAGGGAAATATACTGTTTATGTATTGAAAGGTCAATGTTCTATTTAGAAAGATATTTAGGAGTTAAAAAGGTAGTGTCGAGACCTGCTGCTATCTGCACTGATCTGTGAGATTAAGTGCGAAATTTTAAATTATTTGGTCTATCACAATTTGAAATGAATGCTAGGGATAATGATGATGATAATCGTCTATTCAGCAACAATGAAATTAATGAATTAGTTAGATTAATCATTGAAGCGGCAATTGATCCTAGGCAAAGAAGTTTAATATTAAGGGTCAATTATCAGGGAAATGATTTATCACAATTATCAGCGGCTAATTTGGCAGGGTAAGACTGTTTTTGCAAGGGAACATGGCTGGGATCATCCGTAATGTTGAATTTGATACTCCTATAACTGTAGTTGATCCGATAACTAGAGGTATGTTTGCTGCTGATGCTCATTTAGAGCACTCCATGATTTCACTCATAAAAAATTACCACAAAGTATACTTTTCACTTCCTTATAAAGCGAGATGTGATGCAAGAACTAAACCACAAGGTCATCCACCAGGCCCTGTTAAAGCGCAATTATTTGAGATAAATCCTACGTTTGTGGAATTTGAAGAAGATTTTCTTACCGGCCGATTAAAAATACTTCACGATTTCTTATCAGATGCATTTAGAGATATTGAATACCCTTCTGCAAGGTTCACGAAATTAGCTGAGGTGATGAAGAAACTTTCAAACGCCAGTGTTAACTATGATGACCCCATTGATGACAAAATGGATGCAGTTAAAGCATTTAACACCTGTATTACGGATCCTGTAACAGAATTATTAGTATTTGCTGGATGTCTGCTCAAAATTAACCAAGATAAAACAACCAATACAAGAACTGGAGAAGAGTGGAATATTAAGAGGGTCCCAATTAATTACTTAATCTCTGATGTTACACCAGATATTTTGTTTGATAGCCCCAATTGAGAGTCAATCATGTTTTGTGAAATAACGGATCCTAATTTTCTTCAATACAGGGGGGTTTTTGAGAATGATCCAGACATGAAGACTGATGATAATCTTAAGCAGCTTTTGTTGCAGAATGCTTATGATTTAATCAATACGGGAACTGACATATCTTTCATGTCTGATTTCCACTGCTTAGTTATGTTTGGTTTAGTCTATTCCGATCTTGAACAACGCAATGAAGTGCCACTAAAAGAAGACTTAGAAAATGTAGTTCAAGTGGATGGGGAAGACTACAAAACATTTGGAGAAGAAAAACAAAAAGAAAAAAAAGAAGAAGGTGGTAAAGACGTTACTTTCAAATGCCACTTCATTGATACCAATACTGCTGATTTAACGATTCAAAGCGTTTTTGCTAGTACTTTGCTTCGCCAATTAAACCTCATTCAACAGCAATTAACACAACAAAGTATAAACAACAATGAATTGTGCCGTGAATTGACTCGTCTGGGGTTTCATTTATTAAAAGTATACCAAGATAAATTACGAGAATTTAAAAGGTTAATATCTCCAAAATACCAACCCATCGATAGTATGAAAGATATTAAATTAGATATAAACGACTTAGCAGACCTTGAAATTCATGCTAATGATGATTCAAATGCTCAAGTATTGAAATTTAAGAATAACGAATCTATTTCCGATTATTTATGTAGTTCACGTGATTCGGAAAAAGTCATTATTAAGTTATACGACTTCATGTCATTAGATAAACTTTACCCTTTGTGCTGTAAAGATGAGAGTTTGGAACAGTTTAAAAAATATGTTGTGGGAGAATGGGGTGATGAGGTAGCACGGTACCTAACAATAACTAAATACCGGAAGAGATATCCAAATAAAACTATTGATGTCCCTAAATTTTTCAGCCATGGTATACTTCTACTCACTGATGGTGATAACTTCATAGGCGGGGGGCTATTTATTGCAATGTGTTACATTGAACCAATGGAATATCCTCCAGACTCCCCCCAGATTGATAGTTTGGTTATGGAGCGTTGTAAAAGTTTAATTAAAATACTAAAGAAATTAAATGTAAAGCACGAGTTTATTCATCATGATGAATTAATTTATCATGATGAAAAATTATTCATAATTAGTTTTTCTAATAAATCTAGGGATTGTTACGATCTTGAAGAGGCATTGGAAATATTAAAACGTGAGTCAACAGCAAAATTACAATATCAGGATAAGAATGGGCCTCAGGTAGGCGATAATAATGGGAGATTACGTGACAATCAAGAGCCAAACTGTGATGTCAATACAGGCAATGTTGACACAGGCTTGCAGCACAATCATGTAGGTATTAATAGAAAGCGTAGCTATAATGTAATTTGATTCGTATAAACAGTGAAAAGAGTGTGTTGTAGAATACATAGGTAGACACATTGGAAACTGGGAACAGGATATGGTAAATAAGGGTTTGGGAAGTTGGGATCTGTGATACTGGACTGGGAAGTTACAACAATGTAAAATAGTGACTAATATTGACTACTATATGTTTAGTTTATTCAACTCTTTGGTCAATACTTGAACCCGGAAGTCGATCTTTGACGTTAATATCACATATTGATATCATAAAGAGGCGATTAAACTTCAAGTAGAGAACCATGGTTCAGAATTTTAATAGTTACATGTCATTAACAGCAAGTTATGTTGGGAAGGGGCATCTAGTCTACTTTACTCTCCGTTATTAATCCCAAAATGTACCCTCAAATGTTGGGATAGCCAAAACTTGCAAAACTTGGGCATTAAACAACTTTTCAAGAGAACAGTAATGGCTATATTGAATGCATTTTAAATGAAAATGTCTGGAACTGGTGGTGTTTTATTAGTTATTACGCTCATTCGTTCTACTTAAGCTCACCTCTTATAATCGCATGCTCTCACAGTATCTGAAAGTATCGTTCCTTACAGAAAGAACGCGACATCCCCTTAATCACCACGACACCCACGACATGGCCCTGGTTAAAAAATCATCCTCAAATGTTTTTGTTGGGGATCTGGCAATACAATGGAATGCAATTACCACAATCTACAATTAGCAGCATCCTACGGTTGTTCGGATGCCCCCAGTACAATCTCTGCATGCTATATCCGTCCAGCACATATCTCTCCGTCTGTGTAGCACATATCTTTCTATCTATCTATCTGTCTAACCACTATCTATCTATCTACTATCTATCTATCTAAGGAACCCTGAGACAAACCATGGCGCATAACTTACGTGCACCAGCGATAAGAAAACCCGAACTGACCAAGCATTCTAGCAATAATGACCCCCTCCCCAATATGCTACGTATATCATGATATATAATTATAGTACACTAGGCATAATTACCATAGGCATGAGAGCTGGGGTCGACCGAGTATATACCCACAATACCATTGCCCTCAATATCTCCCCCCATGCTGGTAGTAATCGCTGGGGGACTACACCTTAAATTACGCATCCGCTGCAATTAGGCAGCAAATTTAGGGTTGTGAAATTCATTTGATATCGTTAAATGAATACCTGCTTGACAATTGTAATTCACTTTCATGGATTGCCCCTCCATTCTATACCTACGATATACTGTGACATTGTAGTCACCTTTGTATGGTCTTCCTATTTCCTCCACTTCGCTGGTGTTTTTACCTATCATGCACTCAACCCAAAAATTTCTGTTTACAGTAGTTTTCCTCACCTCCTCAAAAAAATTTTTTTTTTAGTCACTGCTGTCAGTTATCAATTATCCCTATTCCACTATTGATTCTATTGTAAAGGGGTTTTAAACAGCTGTAACATCTGCTTTCAACAACTATCGTGATAATTGACTATACTAGAACTTGCAATGGTTTATCAACATACTGTTATTGTCGGTGAGGCAAAGGCTGGTGAAACTGCTCCCAGAAGAAAGGCTACCCAAAAAGACGGCGCCGTTTCCAGGCCTTTAGATTCTAAAGCTAACACCATCTTTGAGTTCATCCAAGAATGTGTTAAAAGAAATGGCGACAGAAAAGCTATGGGTTGGAGAAGCTTAGTCGAAGTTCATAAAGAAGTTAAACAAGTAAAAAAATTTGTTGACGGCAAAGAAACGTTTGTCGATAAGGAATGGTTATTTTTTGAAAATTCAAAATATAAGTATATTAATTATCCTGACTTGCAAACGTTAATTATTGATTACGGTAAAGGTTTAGTTGAATTGGGTTTGAAACCTCAACAACAAGATAAACTTCACATCTTTGCTGCAACTTCTAACCAATGGATGCAAACTTATTTAGCCACTCAAACACAAAATATCCCAATTGTTACTGCATATGATACTTTGGGGGAAGCAGGATTGACCCATTCTTTGGTTCAAACTGAATCAACCGCGGTATTCACTGATAATAATCTTTTATCCCATTTAATTAATCCTTTACAAAAGGCTCAACATGTTAAATTTATTATCCATGGTGAGACCATCGACGAAAATGATAAACGATTCGGCGGTAAATTATATAAAGATGCTGCTGCAGCTAAAGCTAAAATCTTGGAAGTTAGACCTGACGTTAAATTTATTAGTTATGATGAAGTTCTCGAATTAGGTAAAGCTTCTAGTGAATCGACAAAACCTGCCAAACCGGAAGATTTATCGTGTATTATGTACACTTCCGGTTCCACTGGTGAGCCAAAGGGGGTAGTATTAACTAATGAAAATGTCCTTTCTGGATTGGGTGGGATTTCCACCGTTGCTGGTAGACAATTGGTTCAAAATACCGATCGTATCGTGGCATTTTTACCCTTGGCCCATATTTTTGAACTTGCATTTGAATTGATTTCTTTCTGGTGGGGGGGTTGTATTGGTTATGCTAATGTTAAAACTTTAACCGATGCTTCCTGTAGAAATTGTAAAAGTGATTTAGTTGAATTTAAACCAACTATTATGGTTGGAGTCGCTGCCGTTTGGGAAAGTGTTAGAAAGGGGGTTTTAGCCAAAGTTAAACAATTACCTCCATTAACACAGAAAATATTTTGGTCAGCTTTTAAAGCTAAATTAGCATTTAAAAGTTATCATATTCCTGGTGCATCAATGTTTGATATAATTTTCAAAAAAGTTAAAGAGGCTACTGGTGGTGAATTAAGACTTTGTCTTAATGGAGGCTCACCAATTAGTTTAGACGCCCAAGTTTTCATTTCTAATTTAATTTGTCCAATGTTGATTGGTTATGGATTAACCGAAACCGTTGCCAACACTGCCATAGTTGATATGGCCCATTTTGAGCATGACGTTGCTGGTTGTATATTAGGTTCAGTAACTGCTAAATTAATCGATGTGCCAGACGCAGGTTACTTTGCTAAAAATAATCAAGGGGAATTATTATTAACTGGTAAACCCGTCACCAAGGAATATTATAAAAACGAAAAGGAAACCAGTGAAGCGTTTACCGCTGATGGATGGTTTAAAACTGGGGATATTTGTGAATGGACCAGTAGTGGATACTTGAAAGTTATTGATCGTAGAAAAAATTTAGTTAAAACTTTAAATGGTGAATATATTGCATTGGAAAAATTAGAATCAGTTTACAGATCAAATCCAACCGTTTTGAATTTATGTGTTTACGCTGATCAAACCAAAGTTAAGCCCGTTGCTATTATTTTACCAAATGAGGGTCATTTAAAACAATTGTTGAAAGATACAAATACTTATTCTGATGGAGAATTAAGTAAAAAAGAATTGTCTGATTTATGTGAAGATTCAAAAGTCGTTAAGCAAGTGTTGAAATCATTATTATCAACAGCTAAATCTCAAGGCTTAAAGGGTATTGAATTATTACAGAATATTGTATTATTAGATGAAGAGTGGACTCCTCAAAATGGTTTTGTAACTTCAGCTCAAAAATTACAAAGAAGAAAAATTTTAGCTAGTTGTAAAGATAAAGTTGAAGCAGCTTATCAAAGTTCTTAGTATATGTATGTGTTTTCCTGTCCCGTCTCCCATTGCTTTCTTATTCTCATCGCTTGCCACATATACTTGTAATCACAATTAAAGATCTATGTGATGTGCATTTCTATCTACTTCTATTGAATATATTGTGAAAAATATAATCACCGTTAAGGTCAACGGTGAATAACGATTGATTAACAACCTCCATAAACTCTTTTAAACCTCTTCTTTATCTCATGTATGCTTAAATTATTAATTAAACATAACTGCAAGTAAATCCTACATTTTTGAGGGCTTAATGAACCACCAGCAATAATATTATCACATTTTAAATCATCAAATTTAGGTAATGAACCAATTGGAACAATACCGTCCATCGATCTCTTACTATAAATAATTGGAATGTCATATTTATTACTCAATTCAAAGATCCTTCTATTAGTCGAATTATTTAACGAACCGGCACCCATGGTAGCAAATACTAAACCGCTAACCTTTAACTGTTCAATATATAAATTAACCACGTCATTGTTTAATCCTTGATGTGAGAAAATAACACCAACTTCAGGCAATTTAAAATCATCCGGTAACTCAAATGTAGATATCCCCATAGGCTTCGATGGTGGGAAGTAATAACATACTTGATTGTTGACAAAATTTCCAACATAACCTTGACCAATAGCATTAAAAGTATCTAACGTATTGGTGTTGGATTTTTTCAAGAAAAACCCTGAAATAATACGATCATTAAAAGTAACCAAAATTCCTCTATTCCAGCTTTCTTTATTTGATGCCACCTGGATAGCTTGGTACAAATTCATAGGACCATCCGCCAGAATTGCGGTACTTGGCCTCATACTACCACAAAATACAATTGGTTTTTCAGTTTCAATCACACATTCCAAAAAGCAACTGGTTTCTTCAGCGGTATCGGTACCGTGACAAATCACAAACCCATCCCATAAGTGAAGTTCTGCTTTGATTTTACGATAGATGATCTTTAATTCTTCTTCACCAATATCCTTGGAATCAACATTAAGCAATTGTTCATACACCAAGTCACAAGTGGTAGATAAATCAGGTATGGTTTTCACCAACTCTTCAATCGTTAAATCTACTTTATAACCGGCGGTTTGATGTGCTCCAAGTGAACCTTTGGACGCAATGGTACCTCCAGTACCAAAAACCTTTATGGTTGGGAGTTTTTCAGGAACCGTCTCGATGGAACTGAATGAACTCGATCTGAATTTAATTTTAAACTGAGTATGGTCTTCATTTTCATTCACGATTTCAAACTCTGACATTTTCTGAATATTGCACTAATGAAAAATGGAGATACTAAATACTAACGGTATAAATACTTTTGCAGTCGCGATGATTTGAAAAGTTTAACCTATAGCTGAACATGGGATTATTCGACTGGAACAAAATTGATACTCCTCCTGACAAAAATAAGAGAGCCATATGTTGGGAGTCCAGAGACAAGTTCTTTGAATGCTTGACCAAGAATGGCATCGATAATTCCTTAGATGTTAAACAAAAAGATAACGTCGAGCAGCAATGTGGAGAGTTGAGAACTGACTTCCAACAAAAATGTGTTGCTTCGTGGTTTAAATATTTTCAAGAAAAGAGGTATAATGATATTACCAGGGAGAGATACATCAAGAAGTTAGAAGCTGAGGGAGCTCAGGAATTGCCATTTAAATTAGCACCTCCCACCAAGAAATAATCTTGTCCTCGAAATATCTCATCATTTGAGAGATCTTGTAAATAGAAATGTATTATGCAGATGCTATATAAACAGGCTCTCTCCCAGCAACTCTATAACTACCATCGCCGTCGAACACGTCCAAGATGGACCCCCATTCAAATTCTCCATTCTCCAAAATTACAAAGCTTACACTTGTTTCCACTACTTCATCGGGCTGAATCGGTTTGGGTAATTTATTTTGCAATGTTCCGTTGATTAGGATTTTTTTATCAATGGCTAGAGTTTCCTTAATAAAGGTGTTATTTACCACGGGGAACGGTAAATGTCTTAGTATTCCATTGATTTCATGATGGGTAAAGTTTTTAATCACGGTTTTGATACTGTAAAAAACCCCAGTTTCAAGGAAAAATTGTGAATCATGACGTTTTAAAACCTGTTGATTATCCTCTTGGATAACTTCATGGGTGATTTTAATTTTAGGATAAACTAGATAACTTACCATTTTGGAGGTTAATCGGATATTTCTAAAATCAATCTCCCCATGTCTTTCGGAACTTTCCCAGGTACCTTGCAATTTACTTAAAATAATATCCCGGAGCCAGAAGCTTGTTCTCATGTCACTATCTTCTTGTTCAGTTATCAGGTAGTCTTTAATATACTGCTTATTCCTTAACGATGGGATTACTTTAGTCAAATCATAATCACCGCTGCTTATTCTTTTCATAGGCAATAAGAACCTCGACACTTTTTTAGATTTTAAAGTTTCATTAATGGTGAATTTTTTTGCATTTAATTTAAAATCAATATTGATAGTTAAATCCTGGGTCCATGAATTTCTAATATCGATGATAATCAAACAATAGTCAGATATTGAATCATTATCGATTTGATTGATAAATGTTTTTAAATTCGATAGGTTTTTATTACTATCATCTTTTATAGGGCCCGTGAACGATGATAAAAATAATGGCATAATATCAAAATTGATTAGCTCAATCGATGGTACAATGGTTAGTTTTAACGGTATTTCGATATTTTTAACAAAACATTTACTCAAAACGTTTAATTTATTACCATACTCTAAAATCATTTTCAGATCCGTCATGTTTCGCTTACCGGTGATTTCATATTTGATTTTGATCTCATTATGACCATTGATTGGTTTATACAAATCATTGATTTCCTGTTTATTTAAAATTTTAAATGACTTGAATTTATGCAAATACCATTCTAATTCATATATTTCAAAGGCATTGATGTTGACGCCCAAGTTACTCGAGTTGAGTTTCTTATTCAAACTTTGAATGGTGGAGTCCCAGAATGAAAACGATAAGTAATTGATGGGTTGATTAGATTGATTGATTAACGATATGGAAAATTCATATTTTTCACCTTCTAATAACATTAACCACCCGTTATTCACCAGTAAATTGATAAGCGATAATGATGGCTGGGGCGGCAATACGTTTAATTCAATTTTCAGTAAATTAACCCGGTTAGATATTTGATTATTTAATAAATTGTCAATTATCGACGTTAATGGTTTATCATCACCAAACCCATCACCAATTTTACTATCTTGTTTCCCTTCATACTTGGTGAGATCTTTTAATTTAATTAATTTATTACTAAATTCATGATCAATTATCGGGAACACTCTTGAATCACAAAACCCAACGGTAATTTTACATCCCCTTATTTCTAAATCTCCTGATTCTAAAGGTTTAAACGGTACAATAAAAGTGTCGATACTCTTAGCACCCACAATTAACTGATTTCCTAAGTTAGTGAATTCACTGTTCATTATGGGGGTACCATTTCTTTCAGGGACTCTTATTTTGGGATTACTAATTGTCAACCGTGAGGAACTTCTTGGAATCGAGTTATTCTTTATACCTACTTTAATAGTTTGAATTTTCAAATTGCTTACAACTTCAATATCGTTAATTTCAATTTCAAAACTGTATGGATTTTGTAATTTAACTTTTAATTGGTAAATTTCATTCTGAATAACGAGCTTTTCTTTATCGATGGTTTTAGAAACTGGTTTATTATACGGATCAAAAATAAATGGGGTATTGTTAATTAACGGGGTTTGGCCCGGTGTAACACTTGGAGTTGCTTCGCCGATTTCAATCCCTGAATACTCAGAAAATGGAATTAATTCATCTTGAAATTTTGGGTTTATAAATTTAACATCTCTTAGTAAAAACGGATCCCAGTATGGTATGGAAACATTATAAGTTCGGCTAATGGCCAACATTTTATCCCTGATTTTAAACTCATCATCAGCTGGTAGACAATGAATGTACCTTGTTAACGATAAGCAAAAAATGCTTACTAGTGATTTAAAATCTTTTAAATTTTCAAAGATTTTTATGCTTAGTTTAATCAACGACAATTGCATTGAATTCCAATTACTGGTAGAATTTTCAAATGAATCGTTACTATTGAATTCCGGTTGTTTATTGATTTGATAAATTTTAAACAACTCATTGATAATATCTTTTATACCCCCAGAATCAAAATTATTGGTTAACTCATCTATGACAGAATTATTTTGTTTCAGTTCAAATTCGGGTAATATTGCAACTAATAAAGTTCTTAATAAAAACGCTTGCTTTCTAAACATCTTTAATTCGTGATAAATTGTGGCCAACTTACCATAAATTCTACATTGATTGATTAAATTTAAGTCGACTAATTGTAATGAATAAATTTTATCTAATTCATTCAAAATATCAACTTTAGAGACCCAAGGATTAGTCACGGTATCACTTTTTGGCGGCTGACTATTAACTAGTGATTCAAAAAATTGACTATTTATGTTAGATCCATTCTTATAAACATGCAAGATAAATCCCAAGTACCTTAAAATGGATTCAATGTAAACTAGATCTGGTACAGTATTTTCAAAATCATTAATACTTAATTGGAAGTATGCGTTAACTTTGTGATTCAAATGCTTTAATAAGTCTGGTATGGCGATCGTATTTAAATCTGGTGTGGACCCAACTGGTAGACTAAAATTTAACCCTCCGCTACTATTGGATGTTCTGGGCGATAATATTTTAGATCCATTACTATTGGAATTTCTAGGGTTAGTATTCCCATTGCTATGACCATTACTATGACCATTATTACTTACATTCGTACCATTGCTTGGTACTCTAGAAAGTGACTCACTAGACAATCGTCTAATAACCGTATTATCAATACCCATATCACGAATCTTACTCTTCAGTAATTGAAGTACCGTGGATAAAATTGCACTGGGCAATTGGTATGTTATACCAGCATAATTGAGTAGAACCACCACTACGCCGATGCCTTCCAACGCACTACCTAGCCACATATAGTCTTCGGACTTTCTTAAATATAAGATGGCATCGGTGAAATTATTCAAGGCTTCAATGTATTTCCCTGACAATAAGTAAAACGACGCTATCAATTTAGACTGCCTACCGTTATGCCTTACTTGATTATTGCTCTTTAATTCTGTGGACGTTAAATGATTATTGGCATTGAATGAGACTTTAAGTGACGATGAACCTGAACTAATTCTCTTTTGAGCCTTAGAGATGGTTTTCGTTAATAATTGGCTATCAGTGATAGACACTGGTGACCTTAACGTGATGTTGGAATACGAATCGGCATAATCATCCAACTTGAATAAGAAATTACGTGAAATTTCACAGATTATCGTTTCCAACAGGATGGAATAATTTGCATTGTAGAAAAATGACGATTTCATCGAGTGATCATTGGGGGGATTGAATTGTTGGATTTTATCAATTGGAGCGTTGAAAAGCAAGGTATTCTGAATTACAGTACTGGGGTACTTCTTCTTTAACTGCCCCGTGATGTCATTGCATTTGACAGCATTCAAGCCACTATCATACTCACCAATACCCAAAACTATAAATGTTTTCCTATGCGGTTCAAAATCATGCAAAAAGATAGACTCATTATCGGGAACCGTGATGTCAAAGTCGTATAGAATTCTTCCCTGGGGTGCAGTTTGGGTATTGAAATGTTTCAATTGTGTCATGGGAGTTATGTCAAGTAGTCTGACTTCATTGCAACTTCGTAGTAAGTTATAATGGTGGATAAATTGCGGCTGACTGCATCGGTTTATGGGCACCACTAGCACTTTAACTCTCGCTGGCGCGATGTAGTTATACCTGTCCATGACTCGCTACCAGGTAAATAGACGCTTCAAAACTAATGCTCTTTCAAGGTTCGTTATAAGCTTCAGATCGATCTCAAAACAAAAATACTGTCGTGGATATCGTCAAAAGAATGCGACTCAAAAATAGTTGGGAGGCGAAAAGAACTGTGAGATAGTACTACAGTCAAACGAAAGAATCTAACATGACAGGGTTAAGTTTTGACAATTTCCAAAGAAACAAGTTCTTAGTGTCTAAAGGGTTTGGCCAGCCAATGGCAACCTCCACCGGTACCACCATTGTGGGATGTAAATTCAATGGTGGAGTAATCATTGCAGCCGATACCAGAGCAACCGCTGGTAGTATAGTAGCTGATAAAAATTGTGAAAAATTACATAGATTGGCACCCAAGATCTGGTGTGCTGGTGCTGGTACTGCTGCTGACACGGAAATGGTCACGCAATTGATTGCATCCAACTTAGAATTACATTCATTATCACAAAATAGACCACCTAGAGTTATAACTGCTTTAACGTTATTAAAACAACATTTATTCAAATACCAGGGACACTTGGGTGCATATTTGATTTGTGCTGGTACTGATGCCACGGGAGCCCATTTAATGTCGGTTCAAGCTCATGGATCAACCGATATTGGCGAGTACCAATCGTTAGGATCGGGTTCCTTAGCTGCTATGGCAGTATTGGAAACCAACTGGAAACCGAATATGACAAAAGAAGAAGCTATGAAATTGTGTGCGGATGCCATTGAGTCTGGTATTTGGAATGATTTAGGGTCGGGTTCCAACGTCGATTTATGTGTGATGGAAATTGGTAAGGATGCTCAGTTGCACAGAAACTATTTAACTCCAAATGTCAGAGAGCAAAAGTTGAAATCTTACAAGTTTGCCAGAGGTACCACTGCGGTTTTAAACAAGAGTATAAAGGAAATTTTGGATGTTGAAGAAACGGTGGTTTCCTTTGGAAATGACGCTATGGAAGTAGATGCTTAGAATTTTTCATGCTGCAATGTATTAACAATGATACCTGCTCTCTGCTTCTTCTCTTTCTCTTTCTGTTCTCTAGTGTTCTTAGTGGTGGAAGTTTGACACTAGCTGCGTGAGGGACTGAATAACGACTATTCCAAGTAGGAAGTAGTATTAGATTAATAATATTCCTAAACAGGGTAATATCCTTAAGCAGGGTATTAATATCTTTAAACATAATATCTTTAAACAGGGTAATAAATAAAATTAAAGTTCTAGTCAGCTAATAATGTGTAATACTAACTTTTTACTACGATAGTAAATATGACTGATGAGCTATCTTCTTCGACATCTTGCGTATAAATGAGGTTCATTGATAGTATGAGTGACCACGGCAACAATTAATTGTGAATATCTATCGTTAGTTTGATTAACAGAAGTAACACCGCTCTCTAGGTTATTATTAGACTATATTATTAGGCGATAGTGGCCTCATAGTTTCTGTTTGTGACACTGGATGATTTCCTGCTAAAGCAGCACAAGTAATCTAGACCTACTACTCCGCCCTATTTAGTATAGTAATATAAGGATTATATATATTAACCGTCCCTGGTAACTATGTACATTAGAGGAACGTCGTGTCGTGGCCTAAGGCTACCTGCTGCTCTTATCTGTGAGAGGGAAGTTTTAAATTTATTTGCATCTATCCTCAACTAGTTGTAATTTGAAATGAGTGCTAGGTATAATCATAATAACGATGAAGGTGATGATAATCGTCAATTCAGCTTCGCTGAAATCGATGAATTAGTTAAATCAATCATTGAAGCCGCAATTGAGCAAAGAAGTTTAATATTAACGGTCAATTATCAGGGAAATGATTTATCACAATTATCAGCGGCTACTTTGGCAGAGGTAAGACTGCGTTTTAAAAGAATCATTATTGATATCGCCGGTAATGTTCGACTCAATGATCCCATAGCTGATGTTAATCTGAGAACGAGAAGTATGTTTGCTGACGCTGATTTAGACAAGACCCTAATTTTACTCCTTAAAAATTACCACAAAGTATACTTTTCACTTCCTTATAAAGCGAGATGTGATGCAAGAACTAAACCACAAGGTCATCCACCAGGCCCTGTTAAAGCGCAATTATTTGAGATAAATCCTACGTTTGTGGAATTTGAGGAAAGTTTTCTTACAGGCCGGTTACAAATACTTCACGATTTCGTATCAGATGCATTTGAAGAGATTACATACCCTTCTACAAGGTTCAGGGAATTAGCTGAGGTGATGGAGGAGCTTTCAAGCGCCAGGGTTGACTATGATGACCCGATTGACGACGAAACGACGTCAGGTACTGCATTTAACGCCTGTATTACGGAACCTGTAACAAAATTATTAGTATTTGCTGGATGTCTGCCCAAAATTAACAAACAGAACATAACTACTGCAGAAATTAAAGGAGAGAGGAATAATGAGGAGGTCCCAATTAATTACTTAATGTCTGATGTTAAACCAGATATTTTGTTTGATAGCCCTAATAGAAAGTCGGTTATGTTTTGTGAAATAAAGGCTCCTGATTTCCGTCAATACAGGGGGGTTCTTGAGAATGCTCCCGACCTGAAGACTGATGTTAATCTCAACAGCCTTTTGTTACAAAATGCTTATTACTTAGTCAGTACGGCAACCGACGTATCTTTGATGTCTGATTTCCACTGCTTAGTTATGTTTGGTTTAAAGTATTCCGACGATCAGAGACAGGAGGAAGTGCCACTTCAAGCTATGGACTCATATGAATTAGCTCACATGGATGACGTAACGTATGAAACCTTTAGAGCAGAAGAAGAAGTAGAAAAAGAAGATGCTCAAACTTCTGAAGATGTTACTTTCCAATGCCAATTCATTGATACCAATACTGTTGGTTTAACGATTCAAAGCGTTTTTGCTAGTATTTTATACCACCAATTAACACGAGAACAGTGGGAGCAACATATGAACAGTAGTATATTGTGCCGTCAGTTGACCCGTCGTTTGAATCGGAATGGTCTTGGGTATGAAATACCAAGTGTATACTTAGAGGGCCTCCGAGAA
This sequence comes from Yamadazyma friedrichii, assembly GCA_030565865.1. Taxonomy (NCBI): domain Eukaryota; kingdom Fungi; phylum Ascomycota; class Pichiomycetes; order Serinales; family Debaryomycetaceae; genus Yamadazyma; species Yamadazyma friedrichii. The sequence continues at coordinate 254 of JAJMGX010000043.1, read as the reverse complement.
ATAGAGAGGGAAGTATCTTTATTACAGCATCCTGAAGTTGATAGTGGTATGAAACACATTGACTTAAATATAGATAGTGCAAAAGACCTTGAAATTGTTCATGTCAGTGATCATGCAAATGCTCAAGTATTGAAAATTACAAATTACAAATATAATTCCATTTTTTCCAGTGATTCGAGTAATGCAGATGAACCAATCCTTATTAAAATGTACGACAATTTGTCGTTAAGTAAACTTTATGCTTTAAACTGTAA
>JAJMGX010000042.1:0-16795 GCA_030565865.1 Yamadazyma friedrichii | reverse complement strand
ATTTGTTAATGTTCCTATAACATTCTAAAATGTGTTTATGGATAGCTTTTGAACTGTAATGCTTGAAACAAACCTTGCAACTATAATAATTGAAGGTATCAATAAGGGAGTGTTCGGTAAATAGCATTTCTAGTTTACTATAATATTTATTACATAGAAATTCTTCACTGTTTTAACAGTATTTTCTCAAACTATTTTGTCTAAAATTTGTAATGGATGTACTTTTGGATCTTGTTGTATAACAACTTGACTTGCTCTCTACTATGGAGCTCTATAGTTATGATCTTATAAACATCATCAAATGCGGTGTTTGTTTCTGACATGATAATAAAGTAATTCGTTGACAACTCGTCGAATAGTTTAACCACACAATTACATAATCCTTAGCTTAGTTATAGGGTAACGAAGAGTATAAGCCGTCAGCTTTTATTATTCTCACATTATTCTTTTTTATAAAGTCATCCCAACCCTAGTCTCATGCTTTAACCTAAATTCGTTACTTGCTGATGGAAATTCTTCAGAATAATAATAGGTAGTCATTGTATATTTTATTACAAAATTATCGCATTTGGACGTCTGCTTTAACACTCTCATAAGCTGAACTGTAAACAATACCTTCCTTCATAACCATTTTCAAATATTTTTCTGGTTCATCAAGAATACTAGCATCTTCCAATGGATTTGCAGATAGCATAAGCATATCTGCGATAAAGTTAGGCTTAATCTGACCAAGTTTATCACCCAACCCATTACATTTGGCTGGAGTAATAGTGGCAGATAATAATACATCATGAGAACCGAGATATTTATTTCTGATGAAGAATTCTTGAGTTTGATAAACCCCCATTGGGCCCAATAAGTCTGAACCATAACAAGTTTTCACATTATAACGTTTGGCAATTCTTAAAGACTCAAGACCCTTGTATAAAACTTGTTTATTTTTAACCATCGTATCTTCATTAAAGAAGAAAGAAAATTGATCAGATGCCATTACTTTATAAGTAACTAAAGTGGGAGTTAAGTAACATCCATTTTCAGACATTAATTTGGCAGTCTCTTCATCGATCAAGTTACCATGCTCAATACCTTTAACCCCATTTTTAATACAACGTTGAATTGATTCGGGGGTATATGCATGAGCAGTAACATAAGTTCCATACGATTTAGCAACCCTTACCAACGCTTGAAGTTCATCATCACAATATTGAAGATCAGTAATCTTATCAGTTGGTGAGGCTACACCTCCACTACCCATAATCTTAATAAAATCTGCACCTCTTCTCATTTCTTCTCTAGCAGATTTGTAACATTCGGGTACCCCATCGGCCACTTTACCTAAAAGATTCATATGGCATGCACAACTATCGAATGACTCTCCTGGCATGTCACCAGGACGCATATCTCCATGACCCCCAGTTTGCGAAATGGCATGCCCGGCAATAATAAGTCTAGGACCAAGAATTGAACCTTCCTTTATCGCTTGCTTGATTAATGGTTCACAACCTCCACAATCACGTACTGTGGTAAAACCTCTTGAGATTATTGATTCACAAACTTTAGCCATTCTCGTTAATGCTTTAGTTTTAGGCATAAGCATTAATTTTCCCAAATCCTTTTCTCCTGGTACAGATTGAACGTGAACATGATTATCAATTAACCCTGGACAAATATAATTTCCTTGACAATCAACTACTTCAGCATCAGTGGCAGCTTCTTTACTAAAAACGGAAAGAATCTTTCCATTTTCAGTAGTTACATTAGCATCAGTTAATATTTGATTATTTAACACATCAACAACTTTACAATTGGTGAAACAGTATTTCTTAGGGTGGGGGAGTTTCCAAGGAGCATGCAGTGTTTCTAAATCCTTGTTTACTCTTTCATTAACATCAAAATCAGGTATTTTCATTTTGTCTAGCAAGTATGGATATATCTGTAGATATCCACAGTTATATACTGATTTAATAAGGGTACATGTACCCGATATAAGAACGTCGTGTCGCAAATGTGTATCCTTATCTGGGAGCGGACAAATATCATTAAATGATTATTAGAACTTTTTTCCTTGGCTGATGGTAATTCCATGGAAATTTCAGACGGTGTCACTCCTAAACATCTGTGAATATATAGGTTGAAAAGACACCTTATTTATTCTAGCTCATTTATGCGGAATCTCCGACTTGCTCATTTTTATAGTTGAGTTTATTTCAGATAAAGAAAATTTGTACATAATACATTAAAAATTATATTTCGTTTGTGCCAGGTTGTTCATTCCAAAAATATCTAGCACATAAATCATCAAAAATATTATAACCTATAGACTCAGTATTGGGCCCGTTTTTCATATCTGGTAGAAATATAGTACCCATATCATACAGCAGAAAATCTGGAGTATGAATATCTACATCTACATCTGGGAATGCACCATAATTGACAGCGAATTGTGCAGGCGTATCCCTCGTAGCCAATTTATCGAATTTGGAAAACATTGATCTATTGACTTTTGCACTGGAACTTCCCTTTGAAAGTTCTTTCAAGATATCAAGACCTTTTTTCAAAAATATAATAGTGCTTGGTGATGAATCAATTTTGAGGAAAACTACCGTAACAAAAAGTGCAAGATTACAGAAATTAAGATCTGTAGACGAATAAACCCCTAGTTTATTATCCTCTTTCATTTGCATAAGAATATCGAATATGTTAAAAGCTGAATCGACACATACTGATGTCATATAATGAATAAAAGTATTTTGTGGATTTTTTGGCACTTCATCAAATGACTCGTGATTTTCCAGTTGGTATAGGAGAAAAGGCTTCCCCAAATAGATCCTTCCCAAGTAGACAAATAAATCAAGATGCTTATTAGCTCTATACTTTAATTGGAGTTCAATGGAGGATTGATTTTGCCTCCATTCATTGACGTTCTGTTTCCATTGATCAAGTTTTGACAAAATCTCTTGAACGGTTTTCGTATGAACCGTTATACTTGTGTCACTCTTTGAATTATATACCATACCGGAAATTTCGCTAAAAATCTTTATGATTTCAATGACTGATCTTTGATTAGCCCAATTCGAAGTTCCATCAAGATGATTAAGTTCTGGATGAGCTTCTGGAAATGCTACAGTGATTGCGGACCATTTAATCAATTCTGGCTTTCCAAGATTGAACCCTAGACGTCGTTCAAGGCTATAACAAGACCACCAAATTCGTCTTAAATATTCTTGTTCTGATAGTGGCTTACCTTCATAACTGCTTTTGAGGTGGAGCTTGTTAGTTAAAGCTATTTCTAAAGCCATACTCAAATATCGGTAACCATGATCAACACACCGAGAAAGAACATCGACTCTTTTAGTGGTCATATAAACTCCCATAAGTTGAAAAGTTGCAACACTTTCTACATTATTATTATGCATAAATAATCCAACAAATTGAAGCATCTGAAGGAAGTAATTGTAACCTGGGTCATCCCATATATAACTGCCTCCTGAAGTATTGATTTCAACATCATCTTTAATATATTCGTAGTTTGTAGCAATTGAAAGAACTCCAAGAACATGAACAAGAATTTCCCAATTATTGTTCACATAAACCATGTCAGTAATATTGTCATATAATCTAATGAACTGTTGGAAAAAGCGTTGAGGATGAAGGTAAAAGAAGTTAGTTTCACAGACATCAAAAAATACATGGGCAAGTTTTGTCATTCGTTCTAATGGAGGTAATAGAGCTATTGATTCAAATATCAAAGCTCTTGACACTTTCTCTACTCTATAGAAATATTCATCGGCAGGTGGTTCACTATTCATAAAAGTTATAAAACTTTGATCTGAAGTTGCAGCCATTTGCAATGGTAATTTCGCAGTTTCTTCAGTTACTAGATTTTCATATTCTTTGTTAGCTACTACTGATCTTTCTAATAAGTTGACATCTCTTCTTAAATCCCTCAAAGTGACCTGTGGATATCGAGCAAGCACAATTCTCTCGAGCTGAAGGGTATATTTTTGATTATCATGATTATTCCTTATTACTTCTTGAATTGGCGTAGTCGTTAAAACACAATTTGATCCTTTTCGTTTACAATTTTCACAAGGTATAGCCCCACTACACTTGACCCTTCTTCTTCTACATTCATTACATCTAAGTTAGTTAGTAATTTATAGCAGAAAAAACACAAATAATTTTCATCTTTTTATACATACGCTACTGTAGTTCGTTGCCTTTCAGTTAAAGGTACCTTATTGCGGATACGTTTTGACATTGACGAAACCCAAGTTTAATCACACAATAATAACAGATATCTTGTTCACCAGATCGCTAGCAACTACTGAATAATACACTGTTGTCCGGATATTTTACAGTCGAGATCTCGTTATCATTAAGATATCGGAATCATTACCGCGGGTACAAGTACCCGAAAACTGGGGGGTTAACATATATATAATGAAGCTACCAACTCTTATGTTTTACAGTAATAATGTCTGATACATCCAAAGAGTTCGAAGATACAGAAAGGAAAGCGGTCCCAACAGTATCTGTTAACAGTGTAACTGCGTTGATTGACTATAGCGAAGAAGAAGAAAGGGCGGTAGTTAGAAAAATTGATATGTATGTGCTTCCTATCTTGTGTTTGGTATTCTTCTGCCAGTACTTAGATAAACAAACTTTATCTTATACGGCGGTATTTGGCCTTAAAACCGATTTGAAATTAACAGGTAATCAATATTCTTGGTTAACTTCTGGTTTTTATCTTGCACAAGTTGCATCACAATTTTGGAATACTTTTGCGTTAAGTAAATTCCCTGTTAAATATGTTACAGGTATTTCTATTATCATATGGGGTGGTGTTTGTATGTTACTTGCTGCTCCAAACAATTTTTCTGCTTTTGTAGCTATTAGAGCATTATTAGGTTTTGCTGAAGGAGCCGTTCAACCATCATTTGTTATTATTACTTCTGTTTATTATAGGAAAAGAGAGCATGCTTTAAGAACTGCTTGCTGGATGAGCTGTAATGCTTTGGCACAAATTTGTGGTAATTTCATAGTTTATGGTATCGATAAAAATGATAATATTCATATGGCTACTTGGAAAGTAACATTTATAATTTGTGGTGCCATGACAATTGGGGCTGGTGCTTTATTTTATTTCCTTGTTCCTTTCCAACCTTCCACTGCCTACTTTTTGACGGAACGTGAAAGGCACATCGCAAAAGTTAGAATTCTTGCCGAAAGTGATAGAGGTGAAAGACAAGATTTTAGTTGGACTCAATTGAAAGAATCTTTTGATTTTGATTGGATTACCATCACTGCTTTCCTTTATGGATTCCTAATCACTGCAACTTCTGGTCCCCTTACTTTTGCTTCTCTATATCTTCAAAATATGGGTTATGACTCATATAAAGTTGTTGAATATGGTCTGCCAGCTGGTGCTGTACAATTAATTTGTATTTGGGTGGGGGCCCTTTTTGTATATTGCTTCCCAACTCAAAGAGTGTTTGTAATTATGGGATTAATTTTGGTTCCTTTAACCGGGAATATTATTCTTTTAGCACTTCCTGAATCCAACCATTGGGGTGGTATTGTAGGAGCTTGGCTCGGAAGTTGTATAACAAGTTTCATGAGTATTTTTCTTTCATTATTGGCATCCAACACTAGGGGTAACACAAGAAAATCAATCGTTAATAATGTGTTCTTTGTTGGTTATTCTGTTGCCGCAATTGTTTACCCTCAATGGTGGGATTATTCTAAGGATCCTCGTTATAGAGCTGGTTTATCTGTAGACGTTGCCTTTTGGGTATTATTAGAAATCATAATGTTGATTTTTCGTTGGTTATGTATTAGAGAAAATAAAAGAAGAGATAAATTAGAAGAAGCAGGGGACGTGGCAGATTTTAATACTACTGATGATTTAACTGATAAGGATGATTTGACTCATCGTTATATGTATTAGATATCAAAAATCTTGTAGTGTGTTTTTATTAGACATCAGAAAAGTTTTAACAGGGAAGAAATGATATATGAGATTTATGTAATGTTTAATTCATAATGGAATGATTCGGTGATCAAGTTGTAGGTTTATAATGCTTAATATATGCAATTATATTAATTTTTCATTATCTCTAGAATAATCCTAATCACTTATTAAATTTTGTGTTATAATAGAAGAAATAGTGACAATTTAACTCAATTAAGTTTTGATTAGATTGATTAAACCAATTCACGATGATTACAAGAGCAGTGAACACTTCAATATGAAAAGGCTATGTGATCAACGAACACGCTTGTTAAAACATACATAAACATATAAATAAATCCATCTTTTTAGAGGAAAAGGTGATTTAGACTAACTAATCGTAAAAGTAATTGATCGCTGGTATACTGAAAAGGGGACTCTCTTGAACTAATGATATACACATCAGTAAAACAACAACTTTAAAAAACACTTTAATACTGCTATAGAATTTTGGAGGAACTTTCTCTTCACTGTGAAGCTATATTGTATCCATTTTATTTCAATAACATTTCAAATAAATTTCAAATGAATTTTAAATCAATTTTAAATCAATTACATTCCCATGTACATTTTGATCAACGTAAATTAAATACAGGTACAAATAATAGTCCATGCGTTGATCGTTTCGTAAATCATTGAAAATTATAGAATTATGATTTTTAAACTTCTACATTCAAAAACAAGAAAATTAAACTTAATGCAGCTGCATACTTTATAACTATTACATGGAAATTTTAGCCGTTCTCAAAATATAAAGAAAATGGATTATGGACGTTCGTTTGAGTCTTATTATATAATAACCTTCCTCTCCACTATGAAGCTCTACAGTAATGATTTCATAAACATTACCAAAGGAGGTGTATATTTCCATGAAGAATAGATTAATTCTTCCATAAATTACCTCGTCTAATAAATTAAGCTCAAATTATCTAATAATAAGCTTAATCGTCGTTAAAGAAGAATATAAGCCCTTAGAGTCTCCATAAAATCATTACCCTTATTCAAGGTTACAATCAGTTTATGACTTTTATAACTTAATATTAACGTCAAATAATCAACTTTCGAGTTCAAATATTTACAATAGAGATGAATAAATTAAACATAATAATCAATAGTAATCACTATTTTTCATTGCATAACTTCCCAGCCCAATACCACAGATCTCAATTTCCCATATCCCATATCCCATATCCCGATCCCAATTTCCAATATATACCTATTCTATTACGCGCATCTCTTTTTTACGAATCAACTCCATCATAACGACCCTTCCTTTTTACACCCTCATGATTGTGTTGTACCCGTGCCAACATTTCCAGCATTTACATCACCATCCTGATCATGATTGTCTAATCTCCCATTACCATTGACTTCATGGTATTATCCTGATATTTTAATTTTGCTGTAGACTCACGTTTTAAATCTTCCAATGCCTCTTCAAGATCGTAACAATCCCTAGATTTATTAGAAAAACCAATTATGAATAATTTTTCGTCATGATAAATTAATTCATCACGATGAATAAACTCGTGCTTTACATTTAATTTCTTAATTAAACTTTTACAACGCTCCATAACCAAACTATCAATCTCGGGGGAATCTGGGGATATTGCATTGGTTCAATGTAACTCAATGCAATAAATAACCCGCCACAAATATAAGTATCTCCATCAGTAATTTGAAGTATACCATGACTGAAGAATTTAGGAACATCAATAATTTCATTTGGATTATGCTTCCGGTAATCAGTTATTTTTAGGTACCACCTTACCTCATGAACCCATTCCCTCACAATCATTTCTTTGAAGTCTTTTAAACTCTCCTCATCTTGAATACAGTTTAAAGCATAAAGTTCACCTAACGAAATATTGTCGTACATTTTAATAATGATCGTTTCATCTGCATTACTCGAACCACTTATAAAATTGGAATTATATTCGTTATTTTTAAATTTCAATACATGAGCATTTGAATCATCATTGACACAAACAATTTCAAGGTCTTTTGAACTATTTATATTTAATTCAATGTATTTCATACCATTATTTCACGATACGGTAGTAAAGATATTTCACACTCTATTTCTCGTAGGTCATCTTGGTATATCCTTGGTATATGAAAACCCAGACTATTCCCATTCAATCAAAGAGTCAATTGACGGCACAATATACTATTTTTTCTATGTTGTCTCGATTATTCTCGTGTTAATTGGAGGTATAAAATACTAGCAAAAACACCTTGAATTGTTAAATCAGCAGAATTGGTATCGATGAATTGGCATTAGAAAGTCACGTCTTCAGAAGTTTTTGCATATTCGTTTTCTTCTTCTTCTCTAAAGGTGTCGTACGGTCTGTCGAACCAATTTGTCTGAGTTATTAGCTTGAAGTGACCTTTCTACGCGTTGCTCGAGATCGGAATAATCTAAACCAAACATAATTAAGCAATGGAAATCAGACATGAAAGATATGTCAGTTCCCGTCCTGATTAAATAATAGGCATCTTGCAACAAAAGTTGATTGAGATTAAGATCAGTCTTCATATCTGGATCATTCTCAAAAACCCCAGAGCAGATAGCAGCAGGTCTCGACCCTACCTCTTTATAGTAATTAAACTCCTAAATATCTTTCTAAATAAAACATTGACTTTTCAATACGTAAACAGTACAACAGCACAAAGGCTGACTAAATAATCGACATGAACGTTTCACTTCTTTCGTTAAAAGATCTTTATAAATATCTCTAATAAATATCAATAATTCTTTTCTCAATAAAACTCATAAATCTTTCTCAATAGAAGGCTAATCTTTCACTAAATTAAACTCCTGAATCTTAATCATGATAAACCTCTCATTAAATAAAAACTAATGATTTCTCTAATTACATAAACCTTTCACGTCTTTTACTAAAAAAACCTCATAAATATCTCTCTATCTATTACATTATTCTTAAAATTCTCAAGTAATAATAAGATCCAAAAGTACATCCATCCCTTTTGTATTCAATTTGAAAAAGGTTGACTTCCTCTCCCCTATGAAGCTCCATAGTAATGATTTCTTATGTTATCAATGGTGATGTATGTATTTAATATGATGAATAAATTAATTCATTGACTAATTATGAAGTCCAAATTTAATATCAAGCCAAATAGTAAATAATCTAAAATAAAACCAATTAAATTACTAAAAGCTTGATAATAGATGAATCAGTTCCAAAAGTTTATAGTTTTATCATAATTGAAGGAAAATTTGAGCGCTAGGGAGATTTTAAAAACAATATTAATATACATACGGAAAAATAGAGATTAAGTCTGAATTTATAAGCCAGACAAAATAGATACGCTTTAGAAATTAGAAATGAAGATTTCATAAAACCATTTGAAACAAACAAAAAGGAAAACAAAACTGATATCAACTCAAAGCATCATTAATACAAACTGAAGGCAAAAGAGCTGTAATACATTTGGAACGAGAAAGAATCAAAGATGAAGACATAAATAAAAATAATCATAATCATAAAATATATACTAAATTGGAAATTCAGTCAAGTCTACGAATAAATCGAAATTAAAATATTACCAGTTGCCAAAGAAGAAAGGTTAATAAACAGCCTTATTAAAAACATCACGAAAAAAACAATGAATACCAAAAAAAAATTAATTAGAAAACAGGGTATCAAAAATAAATAAAATACAATCAAAATATCATGGTGAAATAGACATCAACTTATAATAAGAACAATGAAATAATACCAGCAAAAGCTATAGCTAATGAGGATTCTTGAATCTTACCAGCTAACCCTTCTACAGCAGAAGCAACATTCGTTGCTGCAGCAGTAACAGAACTACTTTCAAGAATACTTTCTGGTGAAATAGTAGTTAATTCACCTGATGGTCCAGTAGTAACAGAACCACTTTCAAGAATACTTACTGGTGAAATAGTAGTTAATTCACCTGATGGTCCAGTAGTAACAGAACCACTTTCAAGAATACTTACTGGTGAAATAGTAGTTAATTCACCTGATGGTCCAGTAGTAACGGTAACATCAACAGTAGTAGTTGATTCAACGTTTCCTTTGGTCACCACAACTTCACTAGCATAAGTGGAACAAGCCTCGCAAACCTGAGTGATAATTTCAGTAGTAGCTGAACCAATCGAGTTAGTACCAACACTGACATCACAAGGAACAGTAACAGTAGCACCATTGGCCTGAGTTGTTACAATTGAGCTTTCAAATTTAGTGCAAACTGGACATTCTTCAGTAACAGTTTCACCAGATTCAGTTAATGGACAATAAGTAACATAAGTTGTAGTTACATCTGAAACAGTGGTTAAACCAGTAGTAACAGGAACTTCAGTACATTTATGATCAGAACATGAGGTGATAGTAACAACGGTAGTAGATTTATCAGTAACAGTGAGACAATTACCTCTTACACAAACTGTCGAAAGAGTAGCTTCATTTGAAGATGATGATTCCTCACTTGCAGATGATTCTTCACTTGAGGATGATGATTCTTCACTTGAGGATAATGATTCTACACTTGATGATGATGATTCTTCACTACTTGATGATGATGATTCTTCAATACTTGAGGATGATGATTCTTCACTACTTGAGGATGATGATTCTTCACTTGATGATGAGGATTCTTCACTACTTGAGGATGATGATTCTTCACTTGATGATGATTCCTCACTTGCAGATGATTCTTCACTACTTGAGGATGATGATTCTTCACTACTTGAGGATGATGATTCTTCACTTGATGATGATGATTCTTCACTTGATGATGATTCCTCACTTGCAGATGATTCTTCACTTGAGGATGAGGATTCTTCACTTGATGATGATGATACTTCACTTGATGATGATGATTCTTCACTTGATGATGACGATTCTTCACTACTTGAGGATGAGGATTGACTTGAACTTGAATCAGTACCAATACCTGGAACCCCTGGGAAAGCTAAACATGTAGCACATTTATCAGGTCTTTGAGCGGAAGCAGGAACTGGACCAGTATAAGTAACAGCATTTAATAATGGAAGACTTGAACCAATATAACCATAAGTGGTTGATACAGTTTTAAATAAACTTTCAGTATAACCGGTACCAATAACAAACTTGGTTTGAACTTGTAATGGCCAAATACCAGTAGTAATAGTTAAAGTATCACCAGAATATGAACGACTAATAATTGGAATATTAATACCAACGATATTATTATTACCAAAACCTGCAACATGGAAAGTTTGAGATGAAGAAAGCGCGTCGGCTCTAAAGGTGGATGAAGAATCTTCTAAATAAAAAACTTGATTCGCATCAATTCCATTTGTTCCTAAGATAGAAGCTGATAAATAAGCATTGGAATTGTGCCCAACGACAAAACAACCATCCCCTTTTATAGCAGTAGATTGTTGATAACCCTGATTAATTAAACAAATGGTACCATCATTGGTAATATCTCCGGTTCCAAGACTTAATGTAGCACCTAAGGCAACTATTCCTTGACTTCTTGAAGCTAAAGAAAAAACCATTAAACCTTCATTATCCCAAGTCCCAGCGGTAACTGCCATTACTGGTATACCAAGCGAACCATCGGCTCCCATCCACATATTACCAGTATTCTTAAAGGATGAAACAGCAATATTATAAATTGGTGCAAGAAGTGTCCTACTAGAATTAAATGCAACATCTCCTGAATTAATGAAACTTCCAGTTCCTAAAAGTCCACCAGCGTTAACATTTAAACCGAATAAAAAATTGCTTTCAGCAGATACAAACCATTGGCCTTCATTGTTAACCAGGCCAACAATACTAGTTACTGTATTATCAATAATTGACCAAAATACATCAGGGTATATATGATAATTGGCAATGGATAAATTGATAGTTCCTCTTTCAATAGTATCTTCAGTAATATCAACAGATAATGTCTTTGTTGCAAAACCAATTACGGTTGCAAATTTTGTTAAAGATAATCTCATCCTGCGAGACAATACAATTGATAGGATTGAAGAACAAAAAAAAAGGGAAACAAACAGGAATGCTTTCCCTTCTTATAAAGTTTATGAGTTATAAAAACATATGTTACAAGGAAACGACCGTTCTGATTGAACTACTATTAACGCTAGAACGATGTTTAAAAAATATTATTGAAGTTGGATGAACTAAGGTGATTATTATTTATGAACCTAAAACCAAGGTAGAAACAAAGGTATTGATAAAAAATAAAAATAAAAGTAAGAATTCTGAATTAGTTTAGGAAATAAAAGTAAATTAAAATAGAATTCTAACTTAGTTTAGGAAATAAAAGTATAATAAAAAAGAATTCTAAATTAGTTTAGGAAATAAAAGTATAATAAAAAAGAATTATTTATGTACGCTGCTGTAAATATCGTGGGGTGAAGCAAACAAATTGTCATAGCCAAGTTGTAGAATTTGTTTTACATTGTAATTCGTAAAATATTTTCCTTCGTGTCCCAATCGGGAAACGTAAAATAAAACAATAGATTCTGGCATCTGAATTTATTAAACAACAATAGAGTTCGTAAGCGTATTTTATTAACCTTCCAGCTATTGTTAAAGCTAGAAACGTTCATAAGATACTAATAAATCAGCTGTTAATGTTTTTGTTGTAAGCTCGCCATGTTAGCCTACGCGGCTGCAGTAGAAATAACTATCCTATAAAATTCAAATAAAATCTTCGATCCCAAATTAATTAAAAACCATTATGTCTCGAAAGAGACTTCGCTAAGAAGTTTAGATTGTAATATTTTTTTGAGTTAGCACGGCTTACCAGTCCATGATTTTTTATTTTTTGTTAGTTTGGACTATAGTTTTGAACCTTATTAATAAAATCAACTACCACAGTAATCAAAAACGAATAAACTATAAGTGCCATGTGCACTAGCTCTGGATCTTTCCATAATTCCCTTGAGCCAAAGGCGTCAAGGGACATAAATGTGTGAGCCATGCATTAAAACCCAAATTGCATACCCAAGTTTTTTTTTTTAAAGTCGGCACATAATCACCACACTTACATTTAATTTAGAATAAATTATATTCATGTTCTTCGATTTCATCCAAACCAATTAAAAGATCTACTTCCATTGGTTTAACCGTTTTTGTTCTTTAAAGTATTTTCCAAAGCCCAATTAGAATAATATTTATAGACACTATAATATAATTGAAAATAAAAGATTGAGCACTCCACATTACTGTTAAGACATTGTTATAACCAATGATACCAGCCATTATAATTAAAAACGATAAACTGAAATAAATACCGTATGGTTGAAACCAAAATTTATATTTGAAACCATTTCTTTCAATTCCTTGGGCTCTACAAGCTCTATAAAAACCAATATATATTTAATTCCCATAAATACATAATTTAAAATTTGAGAGCCAGTACAAATGCTAACGATGTAACCTTAAGCCAGAATTTGAGCCTAATTGTAATAAAGATAACATAGAGAAACCGATAGCTGCAATAATACCAAAAATTGGGACCTCTGATTTTGTACAAAAGCTGAAAAACTTAGGAGCAAACCCTTGAGTGACTAAGGAGTATAAAACTCTTGAAGAAGAATAAACGTAAGAATTACCAGCAGAAAATGCTGACGTAATGATTAACACATTGACTATATCCGGTAAAACTTTAATTTGTAAGTTATTCATAGCAATAACATATGGCGAAGCAGCGGCACTTGCAGCTGTAGCATTAATCACAGCTTGATCATTATAAGCAACTACAATGCCAACTAAAGTGCACCGAAAACATAAAAGATAACTAAACGATATAAAACAGTTTTAAATCATTTTAACAATAAAATTCAGCTTCTCCATAAATCCGAACTGCAAAAGTATTAATCATTGTATATAAAAAAACTTTGAACTGCCAAAGGAATACCTGCATTATAATCATCTCTTCAACAATGAATCATACCATTAACAGCATTAATTTCTGGTATATATAATGAAAGCATAAGGTAATAATTCCAACCAGCAGCAAATTGTAAAGCTTGGTCAACCCACCTACAAGCTAATGTAACAAATGTGGAAGGTACTGATCATTTAAATAACGCAAGTAGTTAAAAGTAACATAGCAACAGTCCAAAATAAATAAGCTAATAATAATGTAAGGGGATCACCATTCATCAATGGAGTACCAATAGTAATGAAAAGTACAGTACCAATACAACCACTTATAGCAATAAGATTGATAATAAGTAAACTTAAAGTTTTATGAATCTTTTCTTCTGGATTTATATGTAAAAAACCAAATTTAACCTATCAAACCAAAAACACATTTTGAATTTATCTTTTTTATCTAATGAAGTCATATTAAGTTGTAACTTCTAACCTAAACTCAACAAATACCGGAAAATTACAGTCTTTAATACTATCTGCACAAAAGGTGGAAGTAAGACTACTATAAGGCTGAGATAAGAATGGGTTTGTCTATACACCAGAACATATTGGGTATCAGGAACCGGGTCAAATTTGGAGGAGTAATGCATTGAATTTTATGAAAGAGTTAAAAAAACGAAGGAAGAATTATAAAGCAATACTGTTGGACATAATACATTTATTCAGCCAACTCAGGAACAAGAATACTAAAATTTGATTTTGCTTTACTTTTTCCTTTTGAAGAACATATTCTAACATCTCGAGGTCAAAGGTTTATTCTTTAAAATCAATCGTCATTGATACAGATATTAGTTGCCCTATTGTAATTGTTTAACAAAGTTGCAATGGTCCATGTATTTATAAATAGAGCATTCAGGGAGTCTTATTGACTTAACATTGCAGTTAACTTCCAGACATGAATGAACAAAAACAGTGGATTAAAATCGTTCGGAATCAAAATCTCAAACATTAAGTGATGATAGGGAACGAATTTTTATGAGTGCTTTATATGATTCATTGGCTACTGATTGAGTTAATTTATTGGAAATAAAGACTGATGATGAAATTATAAAATCAAAAGAATCATTGAAGAAGATTTTTTATCAATACGTAGGATTTATAAGTTTATAAAACGTATATTATCTGTGACAGTGAAAAGTATAGCACATTATGGAGAATGTGATTTAGTGGTTGCGATAGAATTCATTACTATCAAAAGTTAATAATGAATCTACTATCGTAAACAATTATGGTTAAAATAATACTAAAAAGAGGTAGATTAGTTTATTTTAGCCGAAGTCTATAAGTTCATTGCAAAATAATAAATAGTGTAACTATTTTATCCATCTTTCATAGAATTTTAAGACAAATTAATCAATTTGGTGATGAAGATGCGCATGATGGGTATTTTCTTGAAATTTAACCAGGTAATACAATTTTTCTAATTCTATTTGAATTTGTGTATTTGAGTAATTATCATGAACTTCTGGATTTAAAACAAATTTTTTTAAACGCTAATTGAAAATTCAATTGAATTGAGTTTATTATTAAATAGTGCAGGACATTTTTATTTAAGTTTCAAGAGTGAAAATTTTAATAGATCACGTGATAACCCAAAACAATGTTTTAGATCTCATCTCGTACATTATGTACATGATAATCCTTAGTAGTAAATTCTTAACAAAAAGATGATATTATATGAAAGAGAGCATTACGCAAATAACAAACATCCCATTCGCTACACATAAAAGAAATAAATAAATAAAAGTACAAAGGATATAAAAATTCTTTATTTTGTAAATCAGAATGACCCTAATTTCAGATTTTTCGTTCTTTCTGTATGTCTTCTAGCAAGAATGAGTCTAATAATTAATAAAACATCACCAGTTCCAAACATTTTCATTTAAAATGCATTTAATATAACCTATGCATTCTCCTGAAAAATCGTTTAATGCCCAAGTTTTGGTATTCCAACATTGGAGGGTATATTTTGAGAGAGAATAAAGAAGACTAGATGACCCTTCCCATAATAACTTCCTGTTAATGATACAGAAGAGAGTATCAAACATTCTGAACCATGCTTCTTCACTGGAATTTTTTTAAGCTTCTTTATGACTTCAATATGTGATATTAACGTGAAAGATCAACTTCCGGGTTCAAGCATTGACAATAGAGTTGAATAAATTAAACATATAATAATCACTATAAATCACTCTTTATCAGTGCAATAACTGCCCACCTCCGTTTGCCTAGATCCTAATTTCACAAATCTCAATTTACCATATCCCCATCTTCCAATATATCTACCTATATATTCTATTACACACATCTCATTTTTTACGAATCAACTCCTTCATAAGTTCGCTTTCTATTAATACCATCATGATAATGCTGTAACCCTGTGCCAACATTTCTTGCATTTACATCACCGTTTTGCTCATGATTGTCACCTAATCTCCCATTACCATTGACTACATGGCGCCCATTAATATCCTGATATTTTAATTTTGCTGTAGACTCACGTTTTAAGTCTTCCAACGCCTCTTCGAGATCATTATATTTTGAACGTTTGCGGTCGTAATAATACCCAAATTTATTAGAAAAATTAATCAAGAATAATTTTTCGTCATGATAAATTAATTGGTCCCGACAAATATAGCTTTTTTTAACACTTAACTTGCCTAATATTTCAATTAAACTTTTACAACGCTCCATAACCAAACTATCAATCTCGGGGGAATATGGGGGGTATTCTATTGGTTCAATGTAACTCATTGCAATAAATAACCCGCCACATATGTAAGTATCTCCATCAGTGAGTTGAAGTATACCATGACTGAAGAATTTAGGGACATCAATAGTTTCATTT
>JAJMGX010000041.1:0-17317 GCA_030565865.1 Yamadazyma friedrichii | reverse complement strand
CAGTCAGAGACCCCCACGAGCCTGACGAGTACGATGTAAAATCAAAAACATCATGTAATTGATCCCCGTCGTTGCCTTTTTGAAGTTTCTTCGACAATTGATCATCTGGTTCCCTATCTGCATTTCGTTTCTTACCCTTTTTTCCAGCTTTATCATCATTAAAGACCGCATCTCTAGATTTTAGATTAACTTTGAACTGGAGTAATTTCTTATCTAAATTAATAGGCTCTAAAATTTCCTTCATCAAAAAGTAAAGAATCCCTTGGAGATAACTTGGTTCTCTACTTTTACAATCAAATGCAGTTAATTTAAGGGGAATTTTACTAATCTTTTGCTTGGCAGGGTTTTTAGGGCCTATCTTCAGATTGTCAATTTCAACTAGGATAACCGTATATCCATCACTTAAAATTCCTCTCAGACATTCTAAACCCACCATATAAACAAGCAACTGCTTTAACATCCCAACAAATTTTTCACGTTCTTCCTTGGTAACAGAATCCCCGTCTTCAAAAGATTCCAATGAAGTGATCATTTGAGGAAATTTGGGAACCTTAAATTCTTTAAACATTGGGGGCAGCTTCATTTCGATAACAACTATGGCCCTTTTTGCCTGCTTCCCTTCATAGATTACTAAGTCAGGTCTAAAAAGACGGGTCTCTTCTTTATTTGGGTGAATCCCAATGAAATCTGTAACTTTAATGAAATCTGTAACTTTAACAGTCGTAGTATCCTTAGTTCCAATGCTCAACGTTTTACTACTTGTCTGACCTACAAAATCACATATGGCATCTAACACCTTTATAAAATAAAGTTCGGTTCTAGCTTCATTAACTTCATCTGGTTTTTGATATTTAATGGAATAAAGGGAGCGTAACATGATTATCATTGTAGCTTCAAAACGATTTGGATACGTCGTATAATATTGATTCATTAAACTGCATATTTCCAGACTATCGAACAGACCCGTGAAAATTGGGATAAAATGTTGACCTAAAATTGCTATGGAGTCCGATTTACTTGCTGTTGCTTTTGGCGTAGTATCTTTAACGTTGTCAAAATTGAACACAACATATGGTAAATTCATGAAAAAATTAAAAACACGAAATGGTAATGATAAAGTAGAAAGACTCCATTGAAACAAATTCATGAAAAATTCGCTAAAGAGACTGGGTTCTTGATATTCATAGTCATTTCCCTCAAATAATATAAAATTCATGATATATTCATAATCAATTTGATCAGTTTGATCAGTTATAAATGGAAATGTAAAAAATTTAATTTCCAGTTCTGCATCAGAGGCGGGAGTTCGTTTAATAGCATGTTTTAAACTTTCAAGCATGGATATAGCAGTAGCATCATCTCTTAACTCTTGGCCATTCTTTTCATATACGTTATTTAATTCATATTGATTAATCATGTTAAAACACTTAATATGTGTTTGTGATCTGTAACTGATAGGGAAATTTTTATTCGCGTCTAGCCTATAACTTCGAGCTGTAAAGTTAGTACCCCAGATCATTATTGGTACTTGTCTGTCAATTAGCTATATTAAATATTTCTATCAGGACTATCTTTGCATTTGAAACCTTTTTAAGGGTCTAATTATACAATCATTATAAATAATTGCAAGATCTCTGTTACTAATTCAACATAATCAGCTAAATACTACACAATTCTCTGTGGATTATAAAGCGATAAAACCTGGTAGAAAACAACAAAGAACATGGAAGAGAAGAAAAAGAAAAACGACAGAACAAGAGCAGTAAATACTATATACGTTCTATTCAATCTAATTTATTCTATTTAGTGAAAACTATTGAACGGTAAAATCTTTAACATTAAATTTATCAGAAATACCAAAAGTACCAATAAATTCCACCGCTTCATTTCTCATATATTCAGTAGTTTTTTCGTCCCAATCCAACTCATTTTTCATAATTTCTACAACACCATCAATGGCCCCCATAGCTTGTCTTGCATTTAAGAACGCTAATCTGGTTCTTCTGGCTAAGAAATCAATTGGAGTTCTACTATACTCGTATTTTAAGGAGTATTTTAATTCGGCAATGGTAAATGGTTCGTCAAAATTTTGGTAACTTAATTCATTACCTTCGGTGACGTGATCACTTGAAACTTGGAATGAAGTATTTGATGCTAACGTGATTGGTAATTTATTGTAATCACTTTCTTTATACAATTCTAAAACCAATGGAGCCCTTGAACCATAATTATGGGACAAATGTTTGGCTAATTTTAATGGAATTCTATATTCATGAATTAATCTTGCGGAATAATTCTTTGAGTAATCTTCACCTCCAACTAATAATAATTTATTGGTTTGACAAGGTTTTAAATCTTGTTTAAATTGGGATCCAAATTTAGCAATAACGGTATCGACAGTTTCTTCGGCCATTTCTCTATAAGTTGTCCATTTACCACCAGAAATAGTAATTAGACCGGTTGGTGAAGTTTTAATTAAATGAGATCTAACTAATCCTTGGGTGGAACCATCACCATTATTAGTGACATGGTCAGGGTCACGAGCTAATGGTCTAATACCTGACCAAGCACTTAAAACATCATCTCTGTTAACTGGGAACACAACATATTTTTGTAATTCTTTTAAAATATCTTGAATTTCTTCTTCCATTGGTACAGGATTTTCTGGAACGGATTTCAATGGAGTATCAGTGGTACCACATAACACTTTACCTTGCCATGGTAAGAAAAACATAACTCTACCATCAGAGGTGGAAGGATCTAATAAACCCAAATCTCTTGGTCCGTAAAATTCAGGCAAGACAATATGAACCCCTGATGAGGGAACAATCATTTTTGGAGGATTTGGAACCGCTGGAGGTTTACCTTCAGGGTCATTATCCATATCTAAAATCTTATCAGCCAATGGACCAGTAGCATTAACCACGGAGGTGGCTTTAATATTATATTGTTTACCAGTTTCAACGTCAGTTGCTTTAACTCCAGTAATTTTACCATCAACTTTAACTAATTGATCAACACTCATATAATTTAACACGGTGGCACCATTTTTAATGGCGGTAATAGCCAACGTTGAATTCATTCTTGAATCGTTAAACGAACCATCATGATAAACACAACTTAACTTTAAATTAGAATCATCCATCATTGGAGCTAACGCCATGGTAGTTTCTTTGGAAAAAATCGTAGAATCTCTCAACCCTTGATGGCCAGCAAACCAATCGTACATTTTACAACCAGCAAAGAAATAAGGAGCTTGCCACCACTTATACACTGGAATCATAATTGGTAAAATGGAGCACAAATGAGGTGCAGTTCTCAACATATTACCTCTTTCATTTAACGCTTCAATAACTAAATCTAACTGAGCTTTTGACAATTGGAACACGGCTTTTTCTAAATATCTAACCCCACCATGGGCCATCTTAGTAGAT
The DNA here is from genome assembly GCA_030565865.1 of Yamadazyma friedrichii. NCBI lineage: Eukaryota > Fungi > Ascomycota > Pichiomycetes > Serinales > Debaryomycetaceae > Yamadazyma > Yamadazyma friedrichii. The sequence continues at coordinate 13,883 of JAJMGX010000041.1, read as the reverse complement.
TTTGACGAAGTACCTGAAGCAAAATCATTTTTTTCCAATAAACAAACATTCAATCCACGAGTTGCTCCATCAACAGCAATACCAGTACCCGTTGCACCTCCACCAATAACCAATACATCAAATTTTACATCTTTATCCAAGTTGCTTAATAAGTCACTTCTTGCTGGGGGGGCGTCTAATTGCTTAACCAATGGCTTATACGAATTGTTCAATTTCGATGGATTTGGGGGTTTGATAAAATCAAGATAAATGATGGTGGACCCGACTAAACCACCAGTTATACCAATAGCTTTGGTGATTCTGGAAGAAACCACTTTCTGAAATAGAGTCATCCTTTTCTGCTAATCCTGTTAAAAACGTTTGTAAGTTGATAATGTGAAAAATGTTTTTTTTTCTGAGGATTGCGATTGATTTAAATAGTTGATATACCGAGAATCTCTTGACATTTGGTGGTATTATTTTTAGCTTTAAATTTCACTAAGCGGTCAAGTCTAATGATAACAGTTGGCCTACGGTGTGTCCCCAGTGTAGGGGATGCTGATAACGGTCCTGGCGACAATAGTTTGCTAGGGTGATTTTAAAAATGAGACTACAGAATTGGCTCATGGGATATTTGGGACCGAGAGTTTTTTGCAACCAGTCGCCTGAGTAATGTTCAACAGAGCACTGCCAGTGGTGGTTCGCCATGCTAGGGAGCTATGCTAGGGAGCTATGCTAGGGAGCTATACAGTGGATATGGGATGTATACTGTAATGCAAGCACATATTACAAATGATGCTAATGTCACCCGTCGACATGTGCTGTGAATCTAGAGTGTTTGTACAGTATTTGTCAAAAAAAGTGATGGATCTATCACCGAGGATTCATCCTGACGAATGGATATCAGTTTTGTCAGTCGCTAATGGTTCCATAGCTCCCTTAACCTAGTTTAGCATGGGTGACGCAACTTGACCTACACTAACCACACTAACTACACTAACTACACTAACACTAACACCTTCATAGTGTATTAATGTTATAGAGCGATCGAGCACGGTGACGAAGGCGCCCTGACAGCTCTAGGGATTTATATTATACCATGCCAGTGCCTGCTCGTTACTGACAGGTCGGGTCGGATTACTGCCCCACTCTAAATTAGTTATTTTACATATTGCACGATCGGGTGATTGGCGGTTTCTTAGGTTATTGACTATGGAACTGTAGTATTAACTGACCAACACATATATTACAGACTTTGACTTGGTTCCATCAACTTGTAGTTCCTAGAGGCTGGTGCGATGGGCTCACTGCGATACCACTATGGCGACGGCACCATTTTGCACGTATAAAGGTTCTTAATGTTTGCAGGTATCATGATGATTCCTAATGGTTGCAGGTATCATAATGACTTAATGGTCAATGATAATTACTACGATGCGTCGATATAATATGGTGAATTACTAATGTGGGCTATTCTACTAGTTATTCTGCTGACGATAATGATAGTACTGATATCTCCAATCTCGCACTATGGAACTATAAAGAATCTGATTGAGAAAAACTCACCCTTCTATGGTAAGAAATGGAGCATGATCAGCTAATTGAAGAGTTTAAAGGTATTACCAATAGTGATGATACCGAACAAATCGAAAACCTATTGACTATAAATGACTGGAATTTAAACAATGCCATTATGACGTTTTTTGATTCAGGGTTTACCACGATTGAAAATCAAGTATTTCATAGGCATAGTGACGATAACCAAGGTGATGAATCGATAAATAATCACGGTCGCAATAGCGAGAACGATATATCTGCAGGTGACGAGTCATTTGCAACATCCTCGGGGGCTGATCCGTTTACTTATTCAACGGCTCAATCATTCGAACTCCATGATTTAATTCCAAAATTACCGTTTGCTCCCAAGATTTCAAACAATTGGCAATTTCAAATTGGTATTCACAATTCACTTCAACCCCATGCTAAACATAGTATCACCGACAAGCATCGTGATGCAAATAATAATAAAGTTATAAATGCTATCTGGTTTTTGATATTGTTCATTCCTAATAAATTCCTCACGCTATTTTATTCCGTTTTAAAGTACTTTTTAAAACCGAAACCAAATTCTTTCCCAAGTGACATAAACTATGAGTTGATGGACTTGCATTACGAATCAAAATTTGAAAATTTCAACATTTTTAATAACGATTTCAATGAAATATATCAAACTACTAAAGATAATAATAGTTGGTTATTAGTGATGTTGATTAATAATGACACTCAATTTTTTATTGATAATGTTTTTAAAAACAACCAATTTAATAAGATTTTTAACCAAAAAACGGGTACTTTAGCAGGTAAAAATAATATTTTCATTGGTAATGTTGATAAATCACCAGAATCTTGGGAGATTGGTGCTAAATATAGTAGTAAAAGATTGCCCTCAATTTTTTTGATCAGTAACGTAACGAATAATCCGTCAATAATGTCATCGATGTGTGTATTGTACAAATCAAATATTTCGTCAAGTTTTTTAACTTCTGATACGTTAAATCCAACCGTCACGAAAATTACCAAAAATTTAAAGAAGTTAATTGATCATTATGAACCACAGTTGATTAACTCAAGATTCGAAAAGAAAGAGATTGAAATGAGTAGAATGTTGAAACAGCATCAAGATGAAGCTTATGTAAAATCGCTAGAAACCGATAAATTGAAAAAGATTGAAAAACAGAAAAAACTCGAGCTACAAAATTATGAGATTTTAAAAGTTAAGTATTTAAAATACTTAAATGACATCGATTGGTGGCAGGATGTAAATAAGAACGGGAGCATTAGAATCCAATTGAAATTACCCGATGAAAAATTTGTTGTCAATTTAGCTCCTGATTTACAGTTGAAAGATCTATATCTTTTTATTGAAATGAGACTATTAGTTAATCAGGATCATCAAAAGGACCAACAGGAGATATATGAGGAACAGCAGGAAGGTGAACAGCCGGAAGAGAAACAGCAAGAAGGGGAACAACAAGAAGAGAAACAGCAAGACTTGGATGTGCAATCATTTAAGCATGAATACCAGTTTAAATTTGAATTATTACAGCCTTATCCTAAAAAAGTGTTTGATGAATTAGAGGCTAGTATTAATGATATACTTAAATCCGGTATGTCATTATTAGTTGAATTAAACGAACACAACGACGAAGAACCGTAAGCTAAATCCGGTATTTATTACTTGAATTAAACGAACAACGCAGCGACGAAGAACCGTAAACCCTTGCATAATGAATGAATACCTGCACAACCCACCAAAAGAATGAAATTAAAAACGGACTAGAATTGATAGAGAATGCAGTTAAATATAATCCTTGTCTCTGTTTTCTCCCATTTTTATTAATTCTTAGGAGCATGTATCTATAATTTTCCGGTGTACTTCTGTAGCATTTTATCGTATGAGGTCCTAATTGTACTATGATCATATAGTATTCTTCCAATTCAATAATCCTTCCAATCATTAGACCAATGCTTATCTTACAATACAATGTCTATACGCACAAATGGCCAAGGAAAACACTAAACACCCCCCAAGTTCGCATCATTAAATTATCACAACGAACTCATTTACTTAGTTCATTCAATTCAATTCTTCCTAGATTCAAGTGAACAAGGTTAAGTAACGTATCGAACTGCAATAAAGTAGTCACACAATAATAACTATAAAAAATCATGGCCAGTCGTCAATCTAGATTAGAAGCTGAAAGATTAGCAATTATCCAAAAGTCCATCAGTGGAGGACGTTCAAAATCCCCCAATAGAAGTAGATCCAATTCTCCTGATGCAGATAAATTGAAATGGTCCATCATGAAACATGACCCCCTGGAAAGACTTGACAAAGCCGGTAATAACGATGAAGTTAATGAAGAACCCTCAGAGGAAGAAAATATCAGCGATGATGACGATAACGAGAAATTTCATTATGATGATACGGGTAATATCTTACCAAACTATGCATGTCATGACGAAAAGATCAATGAAATTCTGGAAATTTTAGAGAATTCAAATTTAAGTGATAATTCAACCATTAAAAGATTAGAACAATTGACTGCCAGTGAACGAGCATTTGCCAATGCCAAAACTGCTGGTAAATCGATTGATGAATCATTATTAAAAAGGTTAAAAGATGAAAAGTCAACGTTGCCAAGTTTGTTCCTGAATAATGATTTAGATTTACTGAAGAGTGAACAAGATGTTGAATCCAGGAAACAAAAATTGGAAGATTACGCCAGCTACAGAAAGAAAATCATCGATCAAGAGAACGAGAAATTTAAAGAGAAAAATAATCATCATATCCAAGGACAAACGCCAGTACCAGTACCAGTACCAGGACAAGGGCAAGGGCAAGGGCAAGGGCAGACTCAAAGTCAAAGTCAAAGTCCAACTAGTTCAAACATTAATAAAAATTCTGATAATAATGGAGAACATGATGAATTCAATATTCCTTATACTAGTGCCATTGAAGATAAATTAGATAGTGAATTTGCCTCACATTTAAACGAGACAATTATTGAAAGTGAAGTTGATTCAAATAAATCACAATCAAGAATAATTCAAACCATTACTAGAGGTAATTTTTTCCAGTTAATTGATTCTAAAATTAAACCAAAAATGTTTTTATTATGTATGGATTTCAGTCCTGAATCAATTTTTGCATTAGAATGGGCTTTGGGTACAGTATTGGTTGATGGAGCAGTATTATTTATCATTTATGTCATTGAAGAAAATGACTCCAATCATAATATTAAAGCTAATACTGCTAATGAATCCACCAGAGAACAACATCGATTAAATATGTTGAACAAGGCCAAACAACAAGTACTCAATTTAATTAAATTGACCAAATTACAAATTCACATCGTGATTGAAATCATTCACCATCCTATACCAAGACACTTGATTTTGGAAATCATTGATAATTTACAACCAACGTTAGTTATTGTCGGTTCCAAAGGTCAAAGTGCCATCAAGGGGGTATTGTTGGGGTCATTGTCAAATTATTTAGTTACCAAACTGTCAGTGCCAGTCATGGTGGTAAGAGAGAAATTGAAAAAAATTAATAGATTCAAGAACGGATCTTCGGTATTTTCTAATAATATTAAACCATTAACATTATCCGAAGCAAGGATTGATTAATTTTACATTGGTATCCTGCAGCTTTTATCCTTTTTCTACTTTTTCTTACAATTAGTTTACAGAATACATAAAGGTATATATTGAGATTAAAAATATAATTCAGTCCATATCTTTTTACCTCTAAATTTAACATCACAATCTTCTGCAATACACTGTTTTGGGGCAAAAAGGTTGGGATTTTCAATATCTTTTACCAACGTGTTTTTCTGTCCTCGTTTCATTCTTGGTCGATTGCCGATATTTTTCATGCATCTACCACAGTATAAATGTCCACATTTTGCAATGAAAACTCGTTTACTTAAATCTTTATCGACTTCAGTCAATTGCTTGAAACAAAACCATGGCACAAGTACGTTGTTTTCTTTACTGTAGCCTTCTAGGTTCTTACTAAATTTAATATCGGGTTTAAAGTCAACTGGTATGCCTTCACCCAATGTTATACCACATAGTTCACATCCGATGTTTTCATCATGCGATATATTCGAATTATATCCTTTAACTTCATTCTTTATAATTTCTCGTTTCTGTTTGACTATATTTCTATTATGTACATTTTCATCATGCAATTTCCTATCCATCATTTGTTCATTATCTCGTTCAATTCTTTCCATTATATGAGCCGTCGTAGTGGATTCATCATTATCATCACCATGGAAGAAATTATTAAAACCAAATACCTCAAATATTGGCGCATCAGGAAAGTATCCAGTGTTTTCATCGTAATCAGGGTCATCCGAACTACTACTAACATCATCATTTAAGGTTGTCATAAATCTAATATTCCCCTGACTATTCACATTGATACCTAAACCAGATAAAAAATCTTGGTTATTCCTTCGACCCCTTCGTTCTCTTGCACTGTCACCTTGCCGTTGAACCAAACTGAAATTCTGGAAAAACCTGCTTATTGGATTAGAACTCCTATGTTGATAATTATGCATTACATTTCTTCTAAAATTTGGATCACCAAGTTGGAAAAACTGCCGAATTCTATTATTTGCATTAGAATTGTTTGCCCCATTACCACGTGAAGTATTGAATGCTGGACTATTTGAATGAGGATGATCATGGGGGGAAATTAAGCGAATTACTCTGCCTCTGGGTATATCGTCATCATTCACCACATCTGACTGACTATTTCCTGGTGAAATATTTTCAACGATTAATGGATTACTAGTAGTGCCAATATTTTCGTTGATTATCTGTATATCATCATCATCATCATGGTTATGATTATTATTCTCCCTGTTATTATTGTTATCATTATGAATGTTATTATTATCATTATCATTATGAATGTTATTATTATCATCGAGATCGATAAACCCTTCATCGAGTCTCGACCGTACTCTTCTCTCAGATTCATCTTCGTCACTTCTCCTCCTTCTACGGTTGACACTAGTTATCACAAGATCTCCATCATCTCCTTCATAGGTATCATCCTCAATAAGATTATTCAGCATAAAACCGCCATCATCATCTGAATGTATCTCTATCACTTCTCTATCACTCATATGCTATTATTTATATGCTGCTATTTATATGCTTGAGTCAAAAAATCGTGTTTAAGTGTATATGTAATATGTGTTGTAGTTATTGCCCTCCAATCTACCGCACCCTTTGGTAAAATGAAGCTGCAACTATCGCAGTGTGATGCATTTCTTTTGTTCTGTGAACTCCTGCGGTCACAAGACTGGGGGGGGATAGAGTATACAACAATATAATTAGAAAATGTATAGAGTGAATATTTACTATTCTACAACTTTCATATATTAAAATCAAAGAGTAAATGACTATTGTTCATGGAGTTTCTTTTTGCTTGAGTTACCGCGATCATCAGTAAAAATTGGTGAGGCTTCCAGGACTTTAGGGTGAGAGTAAAAATTAGTGAGTCTTCCAGTGTTCAAGGACAGAGTAACAACGGGTAAGGCCAAGAGAAAAACGAACTCAGCAAAGTTTTATCCATTAACTATATTACATTTATTTGTTTAATCCACTTCTCATATAACGACCAACAACGATACAATGATCTCTTTCATAAGGTTCTAAAGTTAATTGTTCTAAAGGTTTGATTCTTTCTTCTCTTAATTTTTGAACTTCTCTAGCGAAAACGGTTTCAGCATCAACAGTTGAATCAATACAGTTAGCTTTAATGGAAATAACAACTAAACCTTGATCTTTTAAGAATAAATGGGAGTTTAAGGCGATAATTCTGGCTTGATCAGGTTGAGCAACATCCGCAAAAACAACATCAACCATGGAAACCAACATTCTGTATTTTTGAGGGTGACGAGCATCATCAATAATTGGGATCACATTAGGTCTCTTTTTGGCCATACCAATTAATTCTCTACCTGGTCTGTGAGAAAATTCAACGGCATAAACAATACCTTCTGGTCCAACAACATCAGCAACATGGGAAACTGAGGTACCGGAGGCAGCACCCAAATATAAAACTTTTTTACCTGGAGCAATACCTAATTCATCAATACCACCCATAATACCAGCAGCCAATTTTGATCTAAATGGATTCCAAACACGGTATTCGATTTTGGTTGGTAACTCACCTTCAGTTTTGGCTGGTTCTTCAACGCTAATTCTTTTTTCACCGTAAACTGATTCACCTGGGGCGGTGTTTTTGGTAACTAATAAATCTTCTTTACCTCTAGCGATGAAAACACCAGCATGTCTATGTGGTTCAATGACAACTTTGGCTCCTCCTCTAGCTCCTCCTCTGGCTCCACCTCTACCACCTCTTCCACCTCTGTCACCAAATCCACCTCTACCACCTCTGGATCCACCTCTTCCACCTCTGTCACCAAATCCACCTCTACCACCTCTGGATCCACCTCTTCCACCTCTATCACCAAATCCACCTCTACCACCACGGCCACCACCGAAACCGCCTCTTGAACCACCTCTTGATGGGGGTCCTCCTCTACCTCTTGGTGCACCAAAAGCCATTATATATATCTAGTTATTTAATTTAGTTGTAAAAACAAATAAAACGTTTAAATTAAAATTAAAATTAAAACTAATTTATGAAAAGTTTTCTCAGATGGGTTTATAAAATTTTTTGCTTCGATGATTGTCCGGGTGACATGCTTATATAAGTTTGTTAGCGCTGCTTATGTAAAGGTGCGTTTGGCAAATTATATAGGGGAGTTGATCTTAATACTGTGATAATAAAGGCGATATAGTGGCTCTGTCAAATCCAAATGGCTAGGTACATTTACATATATTGTCAGAACGATGTGGGAAATTATCATTTGGCAGCAGCGGCTGAGTGAGGAGGAATTTGAGATTTAATTGATATAAGTTGAAAAAATACGATATATTCCCTTTCAATTCCCACAATTGCTGCTGAAAATATCTATAAGTTGGCATATACCCTCTAGTCACAACGTAAAACAGTATATATACCCTTTTTAAGGAAGAAATTGAATAAACAAGGAGTAATTGGTAAATCTTTAAATATCCTGTGATGAGGTATATGCGGCTCACCAAAACTGCAGGATCAAAGATATCTTATCAATATTCGATAACGAATTTTAATTTATGTGGATTTATTATTATGCATCTATAATTTTTAACACTTTTAGATGCTGTAGAGTAAAGTAGCTAGATATTTGATATGTGGGGGTATATAACTTAGAATATATTTATAATTTATATCTATATTTTATCTAGTATAATAAATTTATTTACCTTACTTATCATTTTAATTATTCTTATATATCTTAAGATATATATTATAGTTTCAAATGCATATGACGATTGCATCTATGATTTTGAGCTTTCTATCGGAAACAGCACATTAAATTGAAGATGTTAAAAGCTTAAACTGTCGTCCTTCGGCTTATTAGCTATTAAAGATACAATAATACAATTATATTGTAGCCCTATGTATATATATGTAAAGGAAATATTAAAACAATCTTGTAATAAGTTGAATAAAATAATATAATATATTAGATTAATAAGGTCACCTAGATGATTACACACAAGTCAACGGCTCTTAATACTTGCAAGATTCTTGCCATTTTTTAACCTAAACCTATTGTTGTTGTGATCTGAGAGTATTAGACTGGAAAGTCTAACAAATGATTAATTATGATCAACATACAATCAACTTTAAAGCAAAGTATTTAACGATGCAAACTCGACTGATTCGTGACTGTATTCTCTACATTATAGCTTTGAGAGTTACACAAGGCTGATGTACATCTTGTTCAAACCGTATAATCGTATTTGTATGTTGGTTTGGAGATTTATCAAGCATTATTATAAGTGAATCGCATCAAATTCGAGGTACATATATCACCTGTGTACGATGCTATGAAAGCAGATTCATAATGAATCCAATTCTTGCACGCAGCTTCTTTCTGTGAAAGGTGTTTACACACTTATCACGTCGAAACTCAACGGGTGAGATTAGTGTTCAAAATAGCTAAAATCTAAATATTCTTAATTCATCATCCTATTCTCGGCATTGTCTTTCCATTGCAATTCGATTTACGACCCATCAACTTTCAGGTATATTTTTAGTCTTCCCGCATAGCACTAGAGCCAGTTTACTAGTTGGTCCTATCGTCTCACGAAAAATCCCAGACCACCGCACTTTTTGACGTATTTAAAGCAGTTTACACCCGAACTAATTCACACAAAAAAATCAACCACCAGGCAAAATGGTCAGTCGTGGTAATACTTTCATTCTTATACTTGTTGCCGGTACGATTATTACTGGATGTCTTAATTCGCTTTTCACTAAATATCAAGATAATCAATGTGTTAAAAATTGTGATAGTCCAGATTTATCACATCATAAGACATTTGAACAACCAGGATTGCAGACTTTGCAAATGTTTATTGGTGAAATGGGATGTTTTATAGTATACCATTTTGTGTATAAATCGAAAATATTCCAAAATAATGATGTTGAATATACCCCAATTGATACTGTACCAAATTTAAGTTTCAAACAAAGTTTAAAATTATCAGTACCTGCTATTTGTGATTTGTTAGGTACTACATTATTAAACATCGGATTGGTTTATATCCCAGTATCAGTTTATCAAATGATGAGAGGCTCGATCGTTTTATTTGTGGCATTTTTATCCGTGATTTTTTTAAAGCGTAAAATCACAAAGTTAGAATGGATATCACTATTGATTATTACGTTTGGTATTAGTATTGTCGGTTTGAGTGGATCCAAGAGTGATGGTGGTGACAGTGACGCTAATACTGAAAGTAGTAGCGAGGGGTTAGTAGTTTTCGGTATAGTATTAATTGTCATTGCTGAATTTTGTCAAGCTTTCCAATTTGTTATTGAGGAGCAAATTTTCGAAAGACAACCAATTATACCATTGCAGTTGGTGTATTATGAAGGTTTTTACGGTGCCTCAATGTTATTAGTTGCGTTAATACTTTTAAATTTTATAATTGGTGGTACTTCAACTCCCGACGAGTTTATTGATTCACCATTTAATTTAGCTCAGTCTATAAGTGAAATGTTTAGTTCAAAACAAGTATTACTTTCATCCATTGCTATTATGTTTTCCATTGCATCATTTAATTATTTTGGGATATCATTGACTTATCATTTATCTGCCACTGCTAGATCCACGATCGATAGCTGTAGAACGTTATTGGTATGGCTATTAGCTATGTTAATGGGCTGGGAATCTTTTAGTTTCTTACAATGCATAGGGTTTGTATTATTGGTCTTTGGTACGTTATGTTTCAATCAAGCATTAAAACCTGAAGAATGGGATTGGATTCCTCAATCTTTGAAAAGCCCAATAAGACAGCCGCCATTGGTTGATGTAATCGATGAACCATTGGAAAGATCTTAATATACTTGTCATTACTTCTAGTGATCTCCCAAATACTCTTTGTTATCTCTCACGTGACACGTCTTATTTGTTCGCATTGCTGAAAACCAAATCTTTCCCAATCTCAATCGCCACTAGAAATGGTATGTAAAGCATACAGCATAATTCCCTTGGTCAGTTAACCAATTTACTAACCAATATAGTCATTAAGAATTGTACCAGAGAATAACCACACATCAACCATCAATTCAACTGAGTTTGGTGAAAAAGCAGCCCACGCCCCAGGTTTACAAGATGTGTTGAGAAATCAAGAAGGTCCATCAAATTTATCATCAAAAATCAATAATCGTCATCCTTTAGAAGGTCGTGTTTCCAATTGGGAATCTACTGAATTAAACACCAGAATGGAGACTTATCGTAGAATTTTTGGTGCTGGCGAACCGATTAAAAGAGCCATGGAATTAAAAATTATTGAAGATTTGGATTTTAAACCCAGTGTCATAGGAGGTTCAAGTGATTTACATAGAGATGTTTTGTTAAATAAAGATACTTCGGTCGATTGGGAAGATGTTTATAAACATGATATAAATGAAGGCTATAATGCAAAAGATTTCCATAGTGAATTAGAGAAAAAAATGGGTATATAATTAAATACAGGTCCTATATTAGATTCTGATTTAGATCTTCACTAATAGTTCGCCAACGATTGTGACTGTTCATCTGATTGAATCGATTGGTTCAATGGAATTTGCACTCTGGTGTCTCAATTGTACATTATGTGAAAGTTCTTTAGACACAATCTATCTACTGTATATAAAACTGTATATAAAACTGGTCCTTCTTGCACTAAATTTCTGCGTTAAATTATATCAGAAAGACTTTCTGTTGCACCATTAATTTGTTGTCCCTCTCACGTCCCAATCAGAAATAAGCAATGAAATATTTACAATCTTAATAAATCCAACTTGAGGGTGATTCTTGTGTAATGTAGCTGGGGATTGTTACCAGTGAAACATTGTAGAAGAGATTTAGTATCATTTAATTGAAAGAAAAAATCGCAACTTTACAGTAAGTCAGAAGTACAAGATTTATGAGTTCATGTGAAAATGGAAAAGGGCGCTTAAGAGGGTTAACTTTAGTGTATCAGATGAAGGTAAAAGATTCGTTAGGTCAATGAATTATTTATTACTAAATATAGCAAATTATGGCTTCTCAAGCGGAATCTTAAGGATGGATATGCTGATATCCTTTTTGAACGTCACAGCTGGAAAGCAAAGCTTGAATTAGCTCACATACATATTATACCTATTTCATTTTAATATTTGAAGGGAATTTTGTGTATTTATAACTGTAAATGGATGGCCCATGCTATACGTATGAATCTCAGTTTGAATTACATAAAGCATTTAACAAATCCAAATTATCAATAATTTGTAATATATCAGAAACATGAATATTTTTGGTCTCAGTACCTGTTTGAGCTTGTCCAATAAGAGCTATAGATCTGAATACAATTTTAACCTCTACATAAAATCAATGGTAATGTTCATTGATTCAAGATAAGCGCGCTTTAAATAAAAATTTCCCTATCAGTTACAGATCATAAACACATATTCAGTGTTTTAACATGATTAATCCATATGAATTAAATAACGTATATAAAAAATATCGCCAAGAGTTAATAGATGATGTTACTGCTATATCCATGCTTGAAAGTTTAAGACATGCTATTGAACGAACTCCATCCTCTGATGCAGGACTGCCAATTAAGGTTTTTACATTTCCATCGCTAACTGATCAAATTGATCAAATTGATTATGAATATATCATGAATTTTATATTATTTGAGCGAACTGACTATGAATATCAACAACCCAGTCGTTTGAGCAACTTTTTCATGGACATTGATTGGAGTATTTCTACTTTAGTATTACCATTTCGTGTTTTTAATTTTTTCATGAATTTACCATATGTTGTGTTCAATTTTGACAACGTTAAAGATACTACGCCAAAAGCAACAGCGAGTAAATCGGGCTCCGTAGCAATTTTAGGTCAAAATTTTATCCCAATTTTCACAGGTCTGTTCGATAGCCTGGAAATATACAGTTTAATGAATCGATATTATACTAAGTATCCTAATGATTTTGAAGCTACAATGATGAGGATGTTACATTCCCTTTATTCCATTGAGTATGAAAAACCAGATAAAGTAAATGAAGATGAAGCCGAAGATTATTTTAAAAGTGTGTTGAAAGCCATATGTACGTTTGTATGTCAGACAAGTAGTAAAACGTTGAGCATTGGAAAAAATCGTAGTAAGACCGTTAAAGTTACAGATTTCATTGGGATTCACCCAAATAAAGAAGAGACCCGTCTTATTAGACCTGACTTAGTAATCTATGAAGGGAAGCAGGCAAAAAGGGCCATAGTTGTTATCGAAATGAAGCTGCCCCCAATGATTAAAGGATTTAAGGTTCCCAAATTTCCTCAAATGATCACTTCATTGGAATCTTTTGAAGACGGGGATTCTGTTACCAAGGAAGAACGTGAAAAATTTGTTGGGATGTTAAAGCAGTTGCTTGTTTATATGGTGGGTTTAGAATGTCTGAGAGGAATTTTAAGTGATGGATATACTGTTATCCTAGTTGAAATTGATACGCCAATGTTGATTGAAGAACCAGGCAAAAATGAAATTAATGAAATTCTTCTTAAATTAACTACATTTGATTGTAAAAGTAGAGAACCAAGTTATCTCCAAGGGATTCTTTACTTTTTGATGAAGGCAATTTTAGAGCCTTATAATTTAGATAAGAAATTACTCCAGTTCGCGGTTAGTCTAAAATCTAGAGATGCGGTCTTTAATGATGATAAAGCTGG
>JAJMGX010000040.1:0-19227 GCA_030565865.1 Yamadazyma friedrichii | reverse complement strand
AAACCATTAGTATTTCATTTGAAGAAGTTCCTTATTCTCATCATCTGCCTCATTTAATATTAAAGCAAATTTAAAGATAACGTATTTGAATGTGATGATTGATGTTATGTAGTTTACATTTTTATCCTAAATTGGTTGAGCTTGACGAATTAGAAAGAGACTAAAGTATCATAAATGATAATGATTATATGAGTAACACATGGGCTAGTCAAGCTATTATGAAGTTTTAGTAAGATTTCGGATCTGAACCTTTAGCGCAATTTATAACTAGCGGTATGTTAAATGCAATGATAGTCCTGTCACTACAAAACATACAATATAGCTAATTGACAGACAAGTATCATTAGTGATCTGGGGCTAGTGGATTATTCTACTAGAAACCTATTTTTACATATCTATCAAACATCATATACACTTCCATTTGATAATATTACCTTCGGCACAAACCACAATCGATTGAAAAAGTCCGAGCACTGTAATTTATACTCCACTATTCTCTTAATTCACATTCGTTAATTCATTTTCAATTCAAGGCATATCATTAGATTGATCTTTTTAAATTTAAAGGTGTTAAACATTTATAGGAAAGATTTTTAGAAACTATGGTAATTCCGAACACTCAAACTGGTTATGGGTATCAAGAAGGTGCTACGGAAATTGTTAAATTTGAGAATTTGCCAGTACCAATACCAACAAATAACCAAGTATTATTAAAGATTAAGGCATCAGGATTATGTCATAGTGATATTAATATATTAAATTTGCCAAATGGCATCAGTGATAAATTTGTTATGGGTCATGAAATTGGAGGAGAAATTGCCATGGTTGGGGACCAATTAAAGGATCATGAAGTGTATCATGTTGGTAAACGATTTTGTTTATTGATTCCTGTTCCTTGTCAAGTCTGTAAACCTTGTCGTCAAGGGAGAGTTAATGGTTGTATTACCCATGCAGGCTATGGAATAAATCAAGATGGTGGATTTCAAGAATACTTATTAGTTGACAACTTAAACACATTAATCCCAATTCCTGATGGGGTTAGTTTTGAACAAGCTGCAGTTGCCAGTGATTCGGTGCTTACTCCATATCATGCAATCTCGAAAGTGCAGCACAAATTAAAACCTACCTCAAAAGTTTTAATTATTGGTATGGGAGGTTTGGGGTCAAATGCATTACAAATTGTCAAGAATTATGGGTGTTATGTTGTAGCAAGTGATCGAAAGCAGGATTTAAAATCCAAAGTATTAGAATATGGCGCTGATGAATTTATTGATGATATGTTTGCCCAATTTGACCATGAGAAAGAATCATTTGACATAATTTTTGATTTTTGTGGGTTTCGTAGTACGATTGAAACCTCAATGGCATTTATTGGCGTTGGTGGCGATATTGTAATGGTTGGGCTAGGTAATTATAAGTTACCAGTACGCAATTTTGATATGGCCACAAGAGATGTTACCATTCATTTTAATTTTGGTGGTACTGCATATGAACAAGCTGAATGTTTAGAATGGATTAAGAAGGGAATTGTTAAACCACTTATCAAAACTGCGCCAATAGATCAATTGCCTCGTTACTTCAAAGAAATCAAAGAAGGGAAAGTTGAAGGTAGAATCGTGTTTACATCAAAGTTGTAATTTTTAACCTGCGGGTAGTTTTTTTATTTTTTGAGCTGTTGATGAACAGTTATATAGGGCCCTCTCGAAATATATCCTTCAATTCTACTTATCTACTTTCTTTATCATTATGACAACTATTCACTTTTCCTGATTTACATATGAACTACCTCTTCACTGTGGGCCAATCTCGCAATCAGACGTCTCCGTTTTTCGCTTTTTTTTCAAACTGAAAGTTCGTGATTCAATCAGACTTAATAGTAACTTAAAAGAAAAAGGCCATGGCAAAGAAAGGAGGTGAAAATCTGAAAAAGGCAGTAGGTAATGCAAGAAAAGCTGACCAAGCTAATAAGAAAAAGCAAGACGCTTTAGCTGCTGAAGAAGCTGAAGAAGCTTCAAAATGGGATCAAGGTTCAAAAAAAGGTAATAAAAAGAAGGATGATGAACAATTTAAAAAGGAAGAGGCTGCTAGAAAGAAAAATGAAAGAGAAGCATTATTAAAGGCTGAAGAAGAATCATTGCCATCAAAACCAACCAATAGTAAACAAAGAGGGGCAGCTAAAATTGCTGCTAAAAAAACTGGAAAAATCGATGATTTCCTTGACTTTAATAGCGACAAGCCAGAATTAAAAGCCAGTGGTATTGATAACGCATTGGAGGCATTAACATTGGCCACCCAGTCGGAAGGTGGCATTCAACATAAAGATTTTGATAAACATCCTGAAAGAAGAGTTAAAGCAGCATATTCAGAATTTGAAAGTAGAAGATTGCCAGAGGCTAGAAAAGAAAATCCTGGTTTAAGATTACAACAAATCAAAAACTTGTTATATAAAGAGTTTTCCAAGTCCCCCGAGAACCCCATGAACCAGGATACTAATGTTGCATATAACTCCAGTGCAAAAGACATTTCCGATTTAAAGAACGAAGTAAGACAACAAAGAGAGAAAAAGTTCACATAACCATGATGTGCTTGCAGTTGACGTTTGTAGTGCTGCGTTTAGGGTGATCAAACTATGCTGATACTCCACCCTTTTAAATAAATTTCCTACAATCAATAAATTTCCTACAATCAAACCTGGCATCTTGTATCTTCTATAATACTCGATGTCACCTGGCATCTCTAGAACACTCAACATCTCCTGGCATCTCTAGAACACCCAACGTCTCCTGGCATCTTTATAACACTCAACGTCTCCTGGCATCTTCCCCTATAATACTCAGTATCCACAAATTTCACCAGATGAGGAATCCTCAGATTTTATATATATTAATCTCTCGTCGTGTGGTTACCAGAGATGGACAATTTTTAGAAAACACTTAAATAGTCTGGGAATTCCCAGGAATGAATTGAGAACCACCCGCATCGCATCAGTACACCTAACGTACTTTTTCATTTTTCATTGTAAGGGGGTCTTTAAATAGGAGGTGTTCGCTGATTATAGGTCGATTGTAAACCGTGTATAGTTTAAACGGTACCCAATCTTACAAACAGATAGCGTCGTATTACAGGATCGAGATTTCTATTGCCATACTGTGGCTACCAAACAATCAATCAACAAGTTAATAAATGTCGAGGTTAGATAGATTAGTCGTTTTATTAGAAACGGGATCTACACCATTTATAAGGAATACTGCTGCTGATCAATTATCTGATTTGGCTAAGGGCCATCCTGAAGAAACACTAAATTTGTTAAGTCGAGTTTATCCGTTTTTGAAAAGCCCCAAATGGGAAACCAGAATTGCCGCTGCCAGAGCTTTCGGTAATATTGTGAATCATTCACCAATTTGGGATCCAAATGAAGATCAGTCTGATAGTGAGTCGGCTGAGCCATCGGAGGATGTTAAGATGAAAGCTGAGGATGGTGAGGATTCTGAGATCAAGCAAGAAGGAACTGACCAAACTGACATTACAATTAAGCAAGAAAAAAATGACCAAAGTGACATTACAATTAAACAAGAACCTAGCGATGCTTTGGATGATTTTAAAATTGAGCAAGATAAAGAATTGGCGAAGATGAATAAGAATCTTGTTAATCTTGTTAATTTTGAATCTTGGGATATTATTGAAATTTTAAAAAGTAATAAAAAATTATTAGCGTCCAATATAAATGAGATTAACGATTCGTTTATAAATAATAGTGACGAGTTAAATGATGAAGTTATAAATCCTGGTGGTTTATCATTATTGAACAAATTCAAACGTCATAAAACTAATAATTCAATCAAAAATGAGGTGGAAGAAATGAAACAAGAGATAAAGCAAGAAATAAAGCAAGAGGTCAAACAAGAAATAAAGGACGAACTTGTTGAAGATGCCAAACCACCAGTGGTGGAGAAAGTGTCGGCTGCCGCTGCTGCAAGATTAAGGGCCATGCAAAAACGAAAAGCAAAAGCTAACGCTAAAGCAGGGTTTAAAACTAAGAAACCAATTGATTTAAGTCAAAGTTCAATATCTACCAAAATGATGCAAGATCCTAATAATCTATCGTCAGCAACCCCTGAGTCTAAAGACGAGTTAAATTTTGACATCACATCTCAACAAGGGGGCGAGAAATTAGTCCTTGAAACTAAAGTTCCTGAATTGACCCCAATTTTGAATCAACATTCGAAAGTTGCAGGTTTAGTTTGGCAATTTCAAGGGGTGTTCGAATTATTGGTCGATGATTTATTTGATGACAAATGGGAAATTAGACATGGTGCATGTCTTGGTTTGAGAGAATTGATTAAAAAACATGGTAAATCAGCTGGTAAAATTAAGATTAATGATAAGCAAGAAAACATTAAAAATAATAACTCTATTTTAGAAGATTTGGCTGTACGATTATGTACATTATTTGCATTAGATAGATTTGGTGATTATGTTTCTGATACTGTGGTTGCTCCTGTTAGAGAATCTGGTGCACAAGCATTAGCTGCATTATTAATTCATTTAGATCAGGAGGTATTATTGAAAACTTTCCGAGCTTTAAATAAATTGGTTTTACAAGAAGGATACTTCCCAAAATGTTGGGAAGCAAAGCATGGTGGTATGTTAGGTTTAAGATATTTTGTTAGTGTTCGTACAGAAATTTTAACATTAAAACCTGAATTATTAAATGATATTGTTTCAATGGTATTGAATGGTTTGGAAGAAAGTGATGATGATGATGTCCAATCGGTGTCTGCTTTAACTTTAGCTCCGATTGTTAATGAATTTATTACTTACAAACGTGAATTAATCCAAGTATTATTAAAGACTATTTGGGACTGTTTGGTCAATTTAACTGATGATTTATCAGCTTCCATAGGTTCAGTTATGGATTTGTTATCTAAGTTGTCAACTCATCAAGAAGTTATTGAAATAATGGAAAAGCAAGCTTCTAATGATGTTAATTCAAGTTTTGAAAATTTAGTCCCACGATTATATCCTTTTTTAAGGCATTCCATTTCTAATGTTAGAAAATCTGTATTGAAAACAATTTTGGAATTTTTATCAATTAATAATTCAAAAACGAAAACTTGGATAAATGATAAAACCATAAGATTGATTTTTCAAAATTTATTAGTTGAGCAGAATGACGAAGTTTTAAAATTGAACTCGAAAGTATACTCAAAAATTATTGCAGAAATTGATTCCAATGAATTGCTTAATATTGATGAAATTTTCACCCCAAATTTTATGCCGTTATTAACCTTAATTATGACCCCCATTGGTATTGCTAGACATAATTATCGTATGAAAACTAATCTTATTATGAGGCCCTCGGGTAAGATGGTCACCAGTGGGTATGATAGTAATGGTAATTCAAGAAGAAGTTCAATCTCAGAATTTGAGGAAGACAATCCTACGATGAATGGTAATACTAATGGCAATGGAAATGGTGCCACTAATAATAATGGAAATAGCAATAGTAAAAGAAAACGTAAAAATTCCCTTGATATCCCGTTAGCTGATTTAAAGGTCAACATCGACTCCCCAATATTCAATGGTGATGTATTATTAGTTGGTTATGACGTATTCATTAGAACTAGAACAGCATCTTGTCAAGCATTTGGTGAAACTTTATCAATTATTAAAAATGAATCATTGATTTCCAACTTTTTAAATAATTTAAACAATTATTTTAAATCAAAACATTCATCACCCAGGTTATATTCAGCGATAATTTTGCAAGAATTTAGTCATCATTTAAATAATAAAAATATTGAAATACCACTGATTGTTATGGACTTATTTTTGGATGACACTATGAAAATTTTGACTGATCCGGATTCAACATTACCACAGTATCGTGAGTTGGTGCCTACTTTGAAAGTTTTAAGAAATAATTGTATGCAATTATTTGATGTTTTCATTAGTCAAGCTAAAATATCGCCAAATAAAATTCCCCAATTACCAATCATTGTTCAAGGTGAAGCGGAAGCTGGTCCCAATGCTTTTGGTATTGAAAATGCTGAAAAATTAGTTAATGAGACTTACAATAAGTTATTGAAAAGTTTATCACCAACTTATAAAATGACAGCAATAAATGCATTAGACGATACAAAACAAAGAATTTTAATGTCAATTGAAGATTGCAAAAATTCAAAAAATACCAGAACTTTTAGTATACTATCAACGTATGCTTCAATTATTTTAGAAATTGTTGGTGTACCAAAAAAATTAAATCCAATAATTAGATCATTCATGGATAGTATTAAAAATGAAGAATTCAATTTATTACAACTAAGATCAGCATATTCAATTTCTCAATTAATTCAAAAATTATATAAATTAGATAAAAGAAATGTTGGAGATAAGATTATTAAAAATTTATGTGGATTTTTATGTGTTGATACTTCTGAAGTACCAGAATTCCATCATAATATCCACTTTAAAACCAATGTTTTAAGTTTAAGGAAGGAGGAAGCTAAAACTGATCCAGTTGATATTGCAACTCATGCTAAACAAGTTCATGATGCAAAAATTAAAAGAAATGGTGCATTGTTATCTTTTGAATGTTTATTAAAAGTCTATCAAGATAATTTATTTAAAGAAATTCCTAAATTAAAAGAATTGATTTTTGAACCATTAAAATTATTAACTAATAAATCAACTGATGAATTAATTGAAGATGAATTAATTGGACAAAGTATTGTTGATGCTTTGGGTATCTTAAGAGCTTTATTACCCAAAATGAATAAATCTTTACATTCCGACATTATCGATAATTTACCATTATTACTACCTGGCTTCACTTCAGAATTATCAGTTTTCCGTTATTCAACTGCTAAATGTTTTGCTACAATTTCCTCGATTTGTCCAATTCCAGGTTTCACATTTTTAATTAAGTCTATTTTACCTATGTTAAGTAATGCAGGAGATTTGAAGGAAAGGCAGGGTGCAATTGAAACGATTTATCATTTATCAAGTACTATGGGTTCAGATATTCTACCATATGTTGTATTCTTAATTGTCCCTGTATTGGGTAGAATGAGTGATTCGGATCCTGATGTAAGAATTTTAGCAACTACTACATTTGCATCAATTATTAAATTGGTACCATTGGAGGCTGGTATTCCAGATCCTCCGAATATGCCACAAGAATTATTAGAAGGTAGAGATCGTGAAAGAGATTTTATTCAGCAAATGATGGATCCAACCAAAATTAAACCATTTGATGTACCGGTTTCTATTAAAGCTACTTTAAGAAAATATCAACAAGATGGGGTTAATTGGTTACATTTCTTAAATAAGTATCATTTGCATGGTATACTTTGTGATGATATGGGTTTAGGAAAAACTTTGCAAACAATTTGTATTGTTTCTTCGGATCATTATTTAAGAGATCAAAAATTTAACGAGACTAAACTGACAGAGTTTAGAAAATTGCCATCGCTAGTGGTTTGTCCGCCGTCAGTTACTGGTCATTGGGAGCAAGAAATAAATCAATATTCACCATTTTTAAACGTACTTGTTTACGTTGGGGGTCCAAATATCAGATCTAATTTAAGGGACCAATTGGATAAGGTTGACATTGTTGTTACTTCATATGATGTTTGTAGAAATGATGTTGAATTCTTATCAAATCGAAACTTCAATTACTGTGTATTGGATGAAGGTCATATAATTAAAAATTCAAATTCAAAATTGACTAAATCTGTTAAACAAATTAAAGCTGAACACAGATTGATTTTATCAGGTACTCCAATCCAAAACAACGTTTTGGAATTATGGTCATTATTTGATTTTTTAATGCCTGGATTTTTAGGTACTGAAAAAGTTTTCAATGAAAAATTTGCCAAACCAATTGCTGCCAGCAGAAATAGTAAGACTTCATCAAGGGAACAAGAATTGGGTGCATTGGCTTTAGAATCTTTACATAAACAAGTATTGCCGTTCATGTTGAGAAGATTAAAAGAAGATGTTTTATCTGATTTACCACCAAAGATTATTCAAGATTACTATTGTGAGTTAAGTCCATTACAAAAACAATTGTATAAAGATTTTGCAAATAAACAAAAATCAACCATTGAAAAGGGTATCACTGAAGGTATTAGTGATGAAAGCCAAGAAAATAAAACACATGTTTTCCAAGCTCTACAGTATATGAGAAAACTTTGTAATCATCCTTCGTTGGTTTTAACTGCTAAACATCCAAAATATGAAGAAATTAATACTGAATTAAAAACCAAAAATTCAAACATTAATAATATTGAGCATTCGCCAAAATTAGTATCATTGAAGAATTTATTATTAGAGTGTGGTATTGGAGTAAATGATACCAATGAGTTTAGCAATAAATCCAAAAAATCAAAAGAATCTCAATTATTAACTGGCGAAGGAGTTATTTCTGAACATAGAGCTTTGGTATTTTGTCAATTAAAAGATATGTTGGATATTGTTGAAAATGATTTATTAAAAAAGTATTTACCATCTGTTACCTATATGAGATTAGATGGTTCAACTGATCCAAGGGACCGTCAAAAAATAGTCAGAAAATTTAATGAAGATCCATCAATAGATTTATTACTATTAACTACAAAAGTTGGAGGTTTAGGATTGAACTTAACCGGTGCTGATACTGTTATCTTTGTTGAACATGATTGGAATCCAATGAATGATTTACAAGCTATGGATAGAGCTCATAGATTAGGCCAAAAGAAAGTGGTTAATGTTTATAGATTGATTACATCACATACCTTAGAAGAAAAAATTATGGGTTTACAAAAGTTCAAAATGAATATTGCTTCTACAATTGTTAATCAACAAAATGTTGGATTAAATTCAATGGATACTAATCAATTATTAGACTTGTTTGATGTAGAGGAAAACAGTAACAAACTAATTGATAATGGGGAAGAGGAAAAGAATAAAGATGACGAAGTTTCCAACGATGTTGGTCTTGGTGGTAAGGCTGCCGAGGCTGTTGGTGAACTAGGCGATTTATGGGATGAAAATCAATATGAGGAAGAATTTAATTTAGATAACTTCATAAAGACTCTTAAATAGAGGGTCCTTGTATATATATATGATTTTTTTTTTTTGCAATTGTAAGCTCTGTAAGCATATGTGATATCGATGTTAATGTATATTCTGTTTCTAGTAATGAATTAGTATCAAAGGATGAGACGTGCGAAATATTGAGAAGACCATCAAATTTTTCAATTAGTTTATAGATATTTACTTCAATTGCGCCTAAATAATAATATTGAATAGTATGGATAAAAGATTAGAAGTACTAGAAAAGGATGCAGAGGAGTCCTATAAGTACCTAGTATCGGATGAAAAGTCTTCCACATTAAGAGGTCCAGAAGAATTACAAAGAGATACCAATCAATTGAAAACTCAACCGCAAAAGGCACAACCTAAAAATTGGGTACATTTCATTGCTGGAGGTGTGGGTGGAATGACAGGATCAATATTAACGAGTCCTTTGGATGTGGTAAAGACCAGATTACAATCAGATGTGTATCATGGCATGTATAATAAAACTCCGAAGTCATCTAATGCTATAATTAAAGCATTTCAACATTTTAAAGAAACCGGTAGTGTATTGAAAGGTATATATACTAATGAAGGTTTTAATGCATTATTCAGAGGTTTGGGCCCAAATTTGGTTGGAGTGATACCTGCGAGATCTATAAATTTTTTCACTTATAGTTCAACTAAAGAATTTTTATCGTCAAACTTTAACAATAGTCAAGAAGCTACTTGGATCCATCTATTATCGGGTCTTAATGCTGGTTTTGTAACATCAACTGCCACTAATCCAATTTGGTTAATTAAGACGAGGTTACAATTGGATAAATCAAAGGGTAAAAATTATAAAAGTTCATGGGATTGCTTTAGATATATTGTTAAGACCGAAGGTGTATTAAGTTTATATAAGGGTTTAACTGCATCATATTTAGGAGGTATTGAGTCAACTTTGCAATGGGTTCTTTATGAGCAAATGAAAACATTTATTAATAATAGAGCGGTAAATAAGGGTTATAATAAAACCACTAAAGATCAAATTTTAGAATGGTCGGCAAGATCTGGTGCTGCTGGTGCTGCCAAATTCATTGCTAGTTTGATAACTTATCCTCATGAAGTTGTTAGAACTAGATTGAGACAAGCTCCTTTAGAATCAACTGGTAAACCGAAGTATACAGGATTAATTCAAACTTTTAGGTTGGTTATTAAAGAGGAAGGTATCGCGAGTATGTATGGAGGCTTGACTCCTCATTTGCTTAGAACTGTACCTAATTCGATCATTATGTTTGGTACCTGGGAGATTGTTGTTAGATTGTTGTCATAGATTGTAAATTGTAATGTGCTTCTTGTAAATAGTTTCGGATCTTGTATATATTTATGCTATTTAATGAATATTTTTCTTTTGGGACAATACTAATTTGGTTTGAATCTTTTATGAGAGTCTTCTGAACTAATTGAAATATCAGTTTTAAAATTAACCCTTTTATAATACTTTGGTGGTTCTCCCGAAGGTGGTCGTATACCTAATTGTTTAATTAATGGATCGGGTTCGTATCTCATTTTCTGGCGTGGATTTAAAGGAACTGCGGTATTTTCTATTGGGGAACTTAATTCATAGGTTAAATTTTCAGACTTGGGCAATAGTCCAAGAGGATTTAATTCGGGATTATAATAAACTGACTGTGGACCATGATTTCTTGTTTTAATAGCAATTTTTTCATCTTCTTGGTTCTTTAATTTCTCCAAAAATGGCTGAACCTTATCACTATGCAATTTATTTTTTATTATAAAATCCCAATCTGATTGAAGCGTATTAATATAATCTTGGGATCTTTTAGAACTATCATTTTGATTCTTTGCTCGTTGTAATTTTTCATATATTTTTATAGGATTAACATCAGACAATTTCTTTAACTGTGAGTCATGCTTCTGTCTCTTTTGAATTCGCTGCTGTTTCTTGTTCTCTACCTTCTTAAGTTCGGCTGATAAACTAAAGTTCTTCCTAATCATCACTAACTAACTCAATCGCGAATTTGAGATTTTTCACTAAACACTATCTAGTAGATTGATTATGGACTCACTTGAATCGCTAAGAAATAGACTAAATCAAGTCCACATATCGCTAAGAAAATTATCAGAACAAATTAATTACGCTAATAGGTTCCAAGAACGATCAAAATTCCCAACCTATGGACAATTTCAAAATCAATTCCACATTTTATTAACTCAATTACATTCAATAACGAATATTTTAGAAAATGAACAAGAAGTGTTAAAAAATTCGAACGTCTATCCTTTGCCTTCTTTCCCAACAACCCAACAGGAAGGGTTATTAACTACATTACTAAGGAAAAAACCCTTGCCAGAAGTGGAAACGTGGATTGATGAAGCTATCGAAAAATCAAAAAATTTAAATATAAATAGTGAGTTAGATGATGAATTTTGTCAGTGGTGTTTATCAAATATTCACAGTTTAAGAGAAGACTTTCAATTTTACGGATTTCTATCAACTAAAGAATTAGAATATTTAGAAACTGAGCAAGGGAAATTGGAAAGTGAAAACAAGAAAGACGTTGAAAGATCCAAACAAGATTATGAGTTTAAAATAACAAACGGAAAAAAGCCATTAAATGCCAATAATGTTTTGAAATTTATGTACCAGGGGAAATTAGATTAGACAAAATTTACATTAGAGCTGACAAACCACAATATACGGACATACATTTCACTTCCTTCCGTCATGTTTTCTTCCGTCATGTTTTCTTCCGCCATCCTTCCCTTAAGTACTAGTTCCAATTATCCCTCATTGCAGCTTTCCAACCTTGATTAGTTTTAAATATGGGCAATATTTCAATTCTCTAAAGCACTTTAGCCGTTTATGGCTAAACACCTCCATCACGTGATGACGGGAAAATGTCACCAAAGCTTTACCAAGCTTCACCAAGCTTCACCAAACGTCCCCGACAATTTAACATCATGTATTAGAAGAAAGCTTAATCAGCTTTGGCCGATGAGTAATGTAATTAATACTGTATAAATAGAGTTAGGATGGCATGTTTTCTTAGTCTATCAATTCAAACATTGAATAAGAAAACTTAGAAAATTAAAACGTAAAAAATGGCTACTTACTTTGTTACTGGTACTAATAGAGGCATTGGAGCACAAACTGTTATTGAATTATTATCAAATCCTGAAAATACAGTTATTGCCTCTGTTAGAAGTACTTCAAATCTTGGTGATTTATCAGATATTAAATCCTCAAAATTACACATCATTACCCTTGACACTGGTGACAGTTTTGAAAAAATCAAATCAGATATTTCTGTTATTGATAAAATTACACCAAATGGGGTTGATGTCGTTATTCAAAATGCTGGTATTGCTACCTTTGATAGTCCAAAGGTAACTGTTGACGTTGATGCAATTCAAAAAGATACTCAAGTTAACTTTTTTGGTTCTGCTAAAGTTTATCAAGCTGTCGAGCCATACTGGTTAAAGAAAGACAATGGAATAACTAAAAAGTTTTTCTTTATTTCAACTATATTAGGAAGTTTGAGTCTCCCATTACCATTGAGGCCAATCGCATACGGTTCTTCCAAAGCTGCAATCAACTTCCTAGTTACTGGGATTGCTTTCCAATCAAATCATTCCAAAAATGAATTATTTTCCAATGCTATTGTTGCTTCCATTCATCCTGGTTTGGTTGAAACTGATATGGGAAGTAAGATCTCTGGTATTCCAGAATTGAAAGATGAAAAACTTTTCACCCCTAATGAATCTGCTAAAGCAATTGTTAAGGTTTTCAATGAGGCTACTAAAGAAGCTCATGGTAAATTCCTTTCACCTGAAGGTACTCCATTACCATTTTAAGTTTATAGTGCAGGTAAAAATATATATAAAATTGTTTTCAAACTTCTTTGATTAATTGGAACTTGTTAACATTGTCATCGTCGACTCCAGTGCTCTTCATCCTATTAATTGGAGTTTGAAAATATATTTGGTAACTAATCCTGAACAGCTTTAAATGCTAGCCCCTTTTTGGCTGCAAAAGCACAATGTTAACCATTCTGTCACCTCGGTGCTCATACGCCTTGAAACACACCAAAGTTTTAGAGTCAAAAACTTAACTACAGTGATTTAAATGGAGGCATTAATTTGATATCAGGCAGGTGTGTTACTGCTTCAAATTAATTAGATGGGGATTAAGGACTACTTTTGTTAATAATCTACCATTTTCTTAACTAAACAAAGTGAAACGAACTAAATAAAGGAATAAATACAATGACTACAAAAATTACTCTATATCATAATAAGCTTCATAGAAATATAAAATAGCAAATACAAGGAAGGAAAATGCTCCACCTAAAGTAACATTTCTCATACTAATTTTCTTAGCTAATAATTTACCACCAATACAAGCAGCAAATGTACAAAGTCCGTGACCTACAATAGCACCGATAATAACAAACCAATAATCAGAACCTGCGGCCAATGCAATAGTTGCAATTTGTGATCTATCACCCCATTCGCCTAGGAACGTCATTATGAAAACTTGAATAAAAATTGGTGACAAAACAAAACTAGCTAAATCTTTAACTTGTTCACCAACTGCAATATACCAAGGCTTAGCATCATTAATAGACCTTGAATGTCCCGATTCCATATTATCCATTTGATTGTTTAAATCACTAGCTTTAATTTCTTCCTCAACTTCAGCTAATTCTTCATCAACTCCAACATCTTTTGACATGCCTAAA
The DNA here is from genome assembly GCA_030565865.1 of Yamadazyma friedrichii. NCBI lineage: Eukaryota > Fungi > Ascomycota > Pichiomycetes > Serinales > Debaryomycetaceae > Yamadazyma > Yamadazyma friedrichii. Next base: position 5,416 of record JAJMGX010000040.1, on the reverse strand, counting down.
CCTTCCATTAAAAGCTTATAGCCGAAAGCAACGAACAAAATAGATGCTAAGAACTGAGTTACTCTTTTAGACAATAACGATGGTAAAGCATGACCAACGATACCTGATAAAATTGTCATAATAACTAATGAAGACCAAGCCGCAACGAACACAACCACTCTTGAATATCTCATAGCCATTAAAGCTGCTATTAAAAAGGTTTTATCGCCAATTTCGGACACAATAATCATCGAAACTGATATAATAAATGAATCCCATGGTTGTTTTTCTTCATTATCGTCTTTTTCAACAGCTGACTTTTGGTATGGAGTGATGGGTTTTTTGGCATGGGAAGGAGTTGGCTCATTATCTTCATCAACGATACCATGAACACCTAATTTATTGTTTTTGCCTTCATCAACGTTAATTTCGGTAAATTTAATATCATTTGGAGTTTCAGGTTCTTGAACAATATCATCTGGTTGACTTACTGGTACTGGTTTATTATCATTACCATCTTCAATTAACCCTTGGACTTTGAAAATAATAGTACATAAAACAAATAATGATTTCAACTGCATCTTGGATTCCTCTATAATTTACTATTCCAGCAGTCCGTCGTTGAATGTTATTCGTCTCTACAAGCAGTTGGCAGTGGTGGATCTAAAATTTTTTTTTCTCGCGATCTCCAACTCCGAAATACTGGGTAATCAGTTCATAATCAATCGGTTTAAAACCCAGTTCTAAAACGTGAAACTAAGTAACGATGATGTTCGTCTAAACATAGGATGGAGAAGATAAGGTACGTTAAAGTATATAAATATATCTATGTATGCAATTTTTTTTTATTTCAAAAGGTTGAACATTAATTTAGAAAGGAGGGGGAATAAAATTACAGGGTTATTTCAACAATTGTTTAATGATGAGCTGGCAATGGGTTATCAATAACTTGACCATTCATAACTTTACCATCTTTAACCCAACCACCGTAACCAACGTCATGTTGTTTATTGTAGTCATTTATTCTATCAACCATCACTGGTCTGAAAGATTTAATTAAACCTTGAACTGGCCATGCAGCAGCATCACCTAATGCACAAATGGTATGACCTTCGATTTCTTTGGTTAATTCGAAAATCATATCGATTTCCTTTTCTTTAGCTTGACCAGTGTAAAATCTATCCATCATTCTATTTAACCAAGTGGTACCTTCTCTACAAGGAGTACATTGACCACAAGATTCATGTTTATAAAATGCAGCAAATCTTTGAATAGCTCTAATGATATCGGTTTGTTTATTCATAACAATAACGGCAGCAGTACCTAAACCTGAACCAACTTCCCTTAAAGCATCATAATCCATTAAAATATCATCACAAGTTTCCTTTGTCATCACAGGAACTGACGAACCACCAGGAATAACTCCTAATAAATTATCCCAGCCACCTTTAATACCACCACAGTGTTTTTCCAATAATTCCTTTAATGGGATTGACATTTCTTCTTCAACAGTACATGGTTCATTAACATGGCCTGAAATACAAAATAATTTTGTACCGGCATTACCTTTTCTACCAAACGATGCAAACCAATCACCACCTCTTCTTAAAATAGTTGGGGCCACTGAAACAGTTTCAACATTGGCAACGGTGGTGGGTCTACCAAATAAACCAACCCCAGCAGGGAATGGGGGTTTTAATCTTGGCTTACCGGCTTTACCTTCAATAGACTCAATCAACGCAGTTTCTTCACCACAAATATAAGCACCCATACCACGGTGAACATAAATATCGAAAGCATAACCTGAGCCACAAGCATTTTTACCTAAATAACCTGCTTTGTAAGCTTCATTAATTGCTTGTTGTAAAATAGTGGTTTCATTATAAAATTCACCTCTAATATAAATATAAGCAGCAGTGGCATTCATTGCTCTACCGGCCAATAAACACCCTTCGACTAATTTATGCGGATCTTTTCTAATGATTTCTCTATCTTTACACGTACCTGGTTCCCCTTCATCAGCATTAACAACTAAATATCTTGGTCCAACATTTTTTTCCCACCCTGGAGGGTTCATAAATGACCATTTTAACCCTGATGGGAATCCTGCACCACCTCTACCTCTTAAACCGGATTTTTTCATTTCATCAATGATCCATTTGTCACCTTTCAATATGATTTCCTTGGTTTTATACCAATCTCCCATCTTTTCTGCTGATTTCAAATCATGTCCATATTTACTATAAACATTTTGAAATATACGGTCTTGATCTTTTAACCCTCCATAAATTCTTGCTGGGTTAGCTGCTCCATCCGCAATGGTAGCTAATCCTCTCTTTATAGTTGTTTGCTGTATTTTAGAAAGCATCCTTGTCTAATTTTACACTACCCAAACAATTCAGTTTTTTCTCTGGTTTTTCAAAATTTCTCAAATCTGATTACAGGTAATTTGATTTCTTCTCATTGGAGGAATTTCTCATAGGTTTTGAAAGAAAAATGTCCCAGTGTCGTGTGGTTACCGGGTTTTCATTTTGCAATGGCTGCAATTTCTAAGATTATAGGGTTAATGGTAATCAAATTACAGATATCATGGCTTCCATTGGCAGGCAGATGGTACGGAAAGCAACTGCTTAATGCCAGCATTGCTGATAAATTAATATCGCAACCAGATAACTTGCTACATGAGCATACTGGCTAATTTGCGTTGAAGTTGGTAATGCTACTTCAAGTGATGCATTAGTTTCAATTTACCAATAAAGAATTGGACAAAATAATAGGATTTGCTCCAGGGTGTGCAAGTTGAATTCAATTGATAAACGAGTATTCAGTACAGCGCAATGATGTGATTTGGATTAGCAGTTGCAAACATAACTAAATTATCATGGTGTTGAAGTTTACCTAAATGAGTCAATATGTATTAACCGTTCCAATGCTAGCCGAACTTTCATTATTGCAGATTAAGTGGGATGCCTTACTTGCTGAAGTTTCTAATTCATAATAACAAAGATGCATGATTTATCATTATTTAATGCTTTCAATATTCATGCCAAAAGAAGATAACAGTTTCGGGGATTACCAAGCTTTTGAAACTAATTTACTTGATGATTCAGTGAAAACCACTGATGGGAATGTTTACTATTTAAATTATTTGATAATTGATTAATAGCTGATGTTTTCTGAAGCTGATGTTTTCTGAAGCTGATGTTTTCTGAAGCTGATGTTTTCTGAAGCTAATGTTGATTTACCAATACCGAGAGGACCACAAGTAATATTTTCCAGTCCTGATTTAGTTAAACTGGGATGTAATATTTTTGAACCCCTACAAGTATTTAGCATATGGTCATTGTTGATAATTACTTCATGCCGCCCATCAAAATCTTAAATTTTTTTGATCCCACTATACAACTTCTGTATCTACCCATCAGGACAAAAATAGAAATTCAGCTGTGTAGTTACTGGCATTTTGGATTTTAAAAATATTGAATAAACTGCTTGGCAAAGAAGTAGAAAGCTTTGACATGAAATTTTATTTTCATTGATTTTGTGTGACTTTTACAATATTAATTGAATCGACCTTTGTTCAAAATAAAATCGGAAAAGCTTACTGGCAGGTGTTTGAATTTAACATTTGATTCTGAATAATTCTTCAGTTGATGTCCTAAACTATTACCTTGTAAAACTGAATTAACATGTTGTGCTAAATTTGTGGTAACAATAGGAGGTTTTTTGACTTCTGAAATAGTATGTATCCACAAGCTCCCTTGAAAGTTGTTTCTAGGCTATTTTTAGTCGACCAAAGCCTGAATTTAATAAATAATATGCCGTTTGTTCAATATTAATCTCTTCTTTGAAATGCAGTACATCTTGAACTTTGAATCTTTAATCGATAGATCAACATTATAGTCAGCGGCTATTAAATAATTTTCAAAAATTTTGCTAGTTCGTCAATCTCAATCATTGACCCATGTATTCAAGTTCCTTTAAGTTGGCATTGTAAGATTGTCTTAAAGCAACCCACGGTTGAAGACAAATGTCAATCGATAAATGTTGTTTAAGATTCATTCTCGATCTTACCAAAATTTACAGGTTTTTTTTTACATTGGCTGATGATATAAGACAGAAGATGGTACCGAACATTTAGAGCCATGGTTCTCTGCTAGTTTAGAAACAAGTCACTTTAATTTAACTTCAATATCACTTTATTACTTTCAATATGTGATTATTTCAGTCAAATAATCAACTTCCTGAATCGAATATTTACAAGAGTTGAATAAACTAAACATATAATAAACAGTACTAATCACTATTTTTCATTGTAGTAACTAGCCCCAGTCTCTCTGACCTAGTTTTCCTGACCTAGTTTTCCTGACCCAATTTCCCAAACCCTAATCTCCCAAACCCTCATTTCCCAATACGCTACATCTACCTATATATTGTATATCACACGTCTCTTTTTCCATTATCTATTCGAATCAACTACATTATGAGGACGCTTTCTATTAATACCTTCATGATTGTTCATTTCCTGTAAACCTGCACCAAACTCTTCAGAAAGCTCATCAACTCTTTCAAGGGCTTCCACAGCTTCATTAACATCACCATTTTCTTCATGATTCTCACCTGACCCCCCATTACCATCGCCTACCTGAGACGCTTTATTACCCTGAGTCTTTAATTTGGCTGTAGACTCATGTTTTAAAATTTCCAATGCCTCTTCAAGATCGTAACAGTCCCTAGATTTATTAGAAAAACCAATTATGAATAATTTTTCGTCATGATAAATTAATTCATCACGATGAATAAACTCGTGCTTTACTTTTAATTTCTTTAATGTTTCAATTAAACTTTTACAACGCTCCATAACCAAACTATCAATCATGGGGGAATCTGGGGGATACTCCATTGGTTCAATGTAACTCATTGCAATAAATAACCCTCCTCCTATGAAGTTATCACCGTCAGTGAGTTGAAGTATACCATGACCAAAAAATTCAGGGACATCAATCGTTTTATTTGGATTTCTCTTCCGGTAACCAGTCATTTCTAGGTACCGCCATGCCTCATAATACCATTTTCTCACAATCCCTTCTTTATACTCTTCCAAACTCTCGTCTTCATAGTACAAAGGGCAAAGTTTATCTAGTGACATAAAGTCGTATAACTTAATAATGACTTTTTCGGAATCACTTGAACTACATATAAAATTGGAAATAGATTCGTTATTTTTAAATTTCAATACTTGAGCATTTGAATCATCATTAGCATGAATTTCAAGGTCTGTTAAGTCGTTTATATCTAATTTAATATCTTTCATACTCTCGACGGGTTGGTATTTTGGAGATATTAACCTTTTAAATTCTCGTAGTTTATTTTGGTATACTTTTAATAAATGAAACCCCAGACGAGTCAATTCACGGCATAATTCACTGCTGTTTAT
>JAJMGX010000039.1:0-29668 GCA_030565865.1 Yamadazyma friedrichii | reverse complement strand
ATATTCTATTTGATAAAGAAAATAATAAGGTTTATATCATTGATTTTGGTCAATCCAGTAAGAATGTGGATAATGATAGTAAAGGTAAGGATAATGGTTACTTAAAGAGTATATTTTGGGATGTAATTTAAACTAAGTGAATTTGTTTTGTAGTGTATTTAACTAAGTAAGTTATGTAGGTGAATATATAACAAGTGTTTAAATTTTCTTATCTACAACATCTCATACCCATAGTTCGTTGGATCTAACACTCTAAAGGGCATTACTATGGTTCGCGCATCTAAAAATATATAGATCGATATGACGATTGATAAATCAAATAAATATGATCGACAATTAAGACTATGGGCATCATCTGGTCAATCTAATTTGGAATATAGCCATATATGTCTTGTGAATGCTACTTCTACCGGGTCAGAAATTTTGAAAAATCTAATTTTACCAGGTATTGGGAAATATACCATTATTGATAATAAAGAAGTTACTAATGAAGATTTATTAGTGAATTTTTTTTTAACACCAGATAAAGTTGGGCAATTAAGATCAACGGCTGTTTGTGAAGGGTTAGCTGAATTGAATGAGGATTCTAAAGGTACGTCAATTACAGATCCCATTGAAGAAATCGATGCATCAATTTGGGACAATTTCAATATTGTCGTAATCAGTGATTATATCGACCCTGTAATTTTAGAAATTTTGAAAGATTTATTATTTGCAAAAAGTATCCCTTTATTAATAGTTAATACTGTTGGATTTTACGGCTCGATAAATCTAATTGTTGATGAAGTTACCGTTATCGAAACCCACACCTCAGAGTTATATGATTTAAGAATTGATAAGCCATGGCCGGAATTATTGGAATACGCTAATAGCATTGATTTTGAAAACTTGGATGATACTGCACATTCACACATCCCCTATGTTATTATTTTTATTAAGTTTTTACAGACTTGGAAACAACTCCACAATAATCAACCACCATTAAATTTATCAGAGAAAAGAGAGTTTAAAAAATTTATACAGGATAAAGCAAGGAATTTTAATTTCGAAACTAATTTCATCGAAGCGGTGGCTTCCGTTCATAGAGCTTATCGAAAGACTGAAATCCCGTCATTTTTAAAGAATTTATTCAATAATGAAAAAATTAGTGATAAATATTTAACGTTGGAAACTCCATTTTTTTGGATTTTGATTAAATCATTAAAATTATTTGTTGAATTATACGAAGACTTACCGTTATCTGGTGGTTTGCCTGATATGGCATCCGATACGATTAATTATATTACTTTACAAAATTTATATCGCAATAAATCAATCAAGGATAAAAAAATTTTTGTTGAATTAGTCAAAACAATTTTAAATGATATTGGCCGATTAGATGGGTTAACTGATTTAGAGTTGGATTTGATTAATCTTTTTTGTAAAAATTGTCATTCAATTCATGTTGCTAATGGTTCAAATAACCTTACAACTAATAATCTACTTGATCAAATGTTGGAAAACAAAAGCAATGAATATGACAATGATAAGTATAACCATTTGGCCATATATTATGGCATAATGACGTTTAATAATTATATTAAATTGAATAATGAGGTACCAAAAGAGGGTGATTTTGATGATTTTATCAAAGTGTTTAGTGAAACTTTTAATTGTGAACCTGATTTGCCATTATCGGCATTGAAAACTTTTAAAGAAATTGTTTGTCATAATTCCACAAATTATCATAATTTAAGTAGTTTAATTGGTGGAGTTGCTTCACAAGAAGTCTTGAAATTAACAACTTCTCAATATATCCCATTAGATAATCTTTTTGTATTCGATGGGATCAGATCACAGAGTGAAAGGTATAAAGTGTGATTACAGGTAATTGTACAATTATATCTTATGTATTATAATACAGAATGCAACAATATTACAAATCATCAAAACTGCCTTGAAATCCGTTTTGTTTTTGCTTTTTATTCTCTTTAACTAAGTCTTTCCAATCGGTTTCAGTTTGCTCATCATCACTTGACTCTTCCATGATCTTTTTCTCGATAGCTTCTCTCTTCCGTTTCATTTTCTCCCTCCTTTCTTGCTTGCCTTCTTTTTGGTCAACTTTTTGTGACCATGATTCATTTTTAGCTTTAAACTCCTTTCTCTTTTTAGCATCTTGGATTTTTTTCAATTTATCAGACTCTAAATTCTCTACTCTTAATTTCTCCTTCTCGTCGTCAGCAAATGCATATTTATCCATGTCGATTTTTTCACCTAACCATCCATTGTCAGGCATTATTTCATTGGCGATATGTTTAGTTTCGGGCATTTTTGGCAATCTTAATAATCCATACATTTTTGCTAATCCAATATAATCCAATAATCCAATTCTGAAAATCGATGACGCTAAATGCTTGGTATAATATTTGACAAACCCCACATAAGATCTTATACCTAATTCATGACGAGCTCTATCAACTAACATGAATTCACGTAATTGTCGTTGGAATTTATCATGATTTTCATTTACCACCTCTTTAATTTCCATAATTACAACATTTTTAACCCTCATAAAATCAATATATTCCTCTTCCATGCAATCTTTATTTAAAAATGTTATCGCTTGACCAACTTTATTGGCTCTACCAGTTCTACCACATCTATGTAAAAACATATCAGGATCAGTAGGAGGATCTAACTGGATAACTAAATCAACGTCGGGGATATCAATACCTCTAGCAGCAACATCGGTAGTCATTAAGACTTGTTTGAATTCAAACGTTTCAGAATCAGCAAAATTACTTAAAGTTTTCAATCTCGATTTAGTGGTTAATTGACCATGTAATGAATGAAATTTACAATTGAAATCTTTCGATAACAAATGCTTAAAAATCAAATAAAAAAACTTAACTGATGTACAAGTTGGGAAATAAACGATCGCTTTTCTAAATTTATAATCTTCCAATAATTTCAACAATGTAGTTAATTTCCTAATAGGCTCTACCATCATATAACTTATATTTAAAGTCTTGGGAGCATTATTCTCTAATGTTTTACCTTTAACGGTAATTCTAACAGGATTTGTCATACCGGTTCTGAAAATTGAATCTCCTGCAGCTGATAATGTTGCTGAAAATAACCCTGTTCTTCTTTGCTTTGGTAATTTGGTCAAAATGTTAATAACGTCTTTATTGAATGATATATCTAATAGTTTATCAGCTTCATCTAAAACTGCAATTTCAACCGAATTGGTTCTGACGGTAGTGGATGATAAAAAATCCAAAAATCTACCAGGAGTTGCAATCAATATTTGCGGTCTATTATTTTTAAAAGCTGCCAAATCTTCCCTAACTTGACCTAATGAACCAACCAAAAGCTGCGTCTTTATTGGTGTCATTTCTTCTGGTAAAAATTCGAGTATTGATTCAAAAACCGATTGGATCTGTTTCGCCAATTCTCTTGTAGGACATAGTACCACACCAAAAAAATGACCTTTGCTTAAAACCTCTTTATCATCATATAGAAACTTGGATAATTTTTGTAGTATTGGGATAGCGAACGCTAAAGTCTTACCTGATCCTGTCACTGATTCAACTATAACATCTTTAGTTCCACTTAATAATGGGATAGTAGAAGCTTGAACCGGAGTCATCGTGGGGAATCCTAAAGATTTGATGCTATCTTTCAACCAGGGATGCAAGTCGTACTTCAAATTCTCCCAATCTAAAGAGCCTTTAACTTCTGACATGGTATGATGATGGGGTTCTTCAAGTTACACTAGATATATTTTTTTGAGATGCGATTGAAATTTTGTGATGAGATAAGATGATGAAGAGAGTATTTCGTTCATTTTGGACCGCTGAAAAGCAAGTTGCTTCCGAATATGAAACTTGGTCAAAACAACAGTTGATAGACAAGATAAAAGAATTAGAAGCCCAACCGTCAAAAACACCCGATGCTCCAACGATAAATGAAAAGGCAGTTACCCAGGTCGAGACTCAAGATAAACCCCAAAAGAAGAAGAAGAAATTTGATTTTTCCAAATATAATACCAGATTTATAGCCTTAAAGTTTGCTTATATAGGCTGGAACTACAACGGTTTAGCGTATCAATATGAGCCTACTCCTTTACCCACGATTGAAGAACAAATATTAGTTGCATTGGAAAAGTCTAAATTAATTAATGCTGTTGACCTTAATTGTTGTAAATTCAGTAGATGTGGTAGAACTGATAAAGGGGTAAGTGCAATGAACCAAGTGATCTCCTTAAACGTAAGATCCAATCTCTCAGAAGAAGATCAAAGGCTGAAGGAAATGGATACTAAAGAGTTGCCTTATATAACCATTTTAAATTCTTTATTACCAGCCGATATAAGAATAACATCAGTTTGTCTTAGACCACCACCAGATTTTGATGCAAGATTTAGTTGCAAATATAGACATTACCGTTATTTAATTCATAAAGACAATTTAGATCTTGAATTATTGAATCAAGCAGCTTCAAAGTACATTGGGATTCATGATTTCCGTAATTTTTGTAAATTAGATGGCTCCAAACAAATTACAAATTATACCAGAGAAGTTTACGATGCTAAGATTATTGAATATGACGACGAGTTTTACATATTTGATTTAAAAGGTACAGCATTCTTATGGCATCAAGTCCGTTGTATGGTTGCAATTTTATTAGTTGTGGGTCAAAAATTAGAGGATATTTCCATTATAGAGAATTTATTCAACGTTGAAAAGTATCCGTGTAGACCAAATTATGAAATGGCAAATGATATACCCTTGATTCTTTATGACTGTGTATTCCCCGAAATGGAGTGGATAGAGCCAATAGACTTGCCAAATTTTAGTAAATCATCACGAGAATTTAGTAAATTAAAAGGAGAAGTGATGGATTATCAATTAAAATCAAGAGTTTCATCAATAATGAAAGATGTGGTGGTGACTCACGAAGATAAAATCACCAATGCAGGAGGATATGTAAATTTGGGTGATGGTAAAGGTAGACATTTTAGAAATTACATTCCAATCATGGAGAGAGATGTTGCCGAACCAGTTGAGGCTGTAAATGAAAGATTTCGTCAAAAGAAATTAGCCAAGCAGATTTAAAGTCCCGGTGTTTTACCTTTATTAACTACTAATCCATGATGGTTCCCAATATTGTAAGTCGCCTGTAATACCTTGGGAATCTATCCACAATAACCCGTTCATAATCATTTCATCAATAACCGTCTTACATCGTATTTTATCCCAACCATAATTATCGATTAACAACCTATAAGTTACATACCCCCCCATAAATGTACAAACCTCATATATTTTCTTTTGATCGTTATCTAAATTACCATTATTGGTGGTTGATGCTAACGAGAATTTTAACCATTTTTTTTCCTTTATCGTCAATATTTCAAACCCTTGACCCAAAGATTCTAATACTTCTAACGATTTAAAAAGGTCTTTTTCATCAATTGATGACTTTAAATTGACGTTGTTCTGTAATCTTGGTAGTAATTCTTTAAACGAGATTAATCCGCCATTTAAGTCTCTGGTTTCCTGACAAACTTCCACGATTTTCACCAGCAAAGTAATGTAAAATTCATCGGTTCGTTTCTTGTTCATGGATGTGGTATGGATCATTAGCTCCAACGGGTCAAGGCCCACCAGCTGACACATTTCGGTGAATTTTACTCTAAACTCTCCATTAGCTTTAATTTCGTCCCCGTGTTCTTCAGCAAAATTTACTAGAGCCGATTGAAATACTGATAATTGGGTAGATAGCTGATCAGCATGTTTTTTGTTTAAATAGTTACCTAGTTTACTATAAGCATCTCTATCGACATTGGAATTCATCCTTTATGCTTCTCCTTGTATTATGGAGTTAGTATTGGGGTTTTTTTCACTGCGACTCTCACTTAGTTATCTGAATTCACATGGAGGTTGCAAGCAAAACTTGGTCCAACAATTAAAAGAAAACAAAGCTTATTCTACATTTAGAAGGAAAAAAACTTATCCAACATTTAGAAGAAAGAAAAACTATAAGAAGTTCGACGATAATGGTTCAACTAGAAGAAATAGAGGTGTATTTTGGTAAAGGGATTGCAGGAACATTGGCTATCCCCCCTGCCGCCAACTTGGAAGAGTATAAAGATGATTTAGAACCTGCAAGTCATAAAGTTGCATTGATATTGCACGGACAAGGGGGCAATAGAAATTACTGCTATCAGAAGTTACTAGCTCACAGGCTAGCGAAGGAAATGGGGATTTATTCGTTGAGAATTGATTTCAGAGGTTGTGGATCATCAGCCGATAACGACAATCCTGAAGTAGGTAGAGTTTTAGAACAAGACTTGGATGATATTCAATCACTGGTGGAATTTTTAACCGATGGTAAAGCAAATCCTGCTGGTTTAAATTTCACGGTGTCTTCCATCATATCACACTCAAGAGGAGCGGTTGCCATGTTTTTATGGGCTTTAAAACAAGATGAATTAATCAAAAATGGCGATTCGACTAAGGCAACTATTGTACCCAATTTGGTCAATTGCTCATCGAGATTTCAATCGGTAACCGTCTTAGATAGATATCCCAAGGATGGATTTGACCAACTTCCACAGACGATGTTAAGACATGGTAAATTTCAGCAAGTTTTGATTATGAAGTCGGAAATACTTAGTTTATCAACACCGGATCTTAGTAAATTAAATCAATTATCGACGGATTTTTCAGTGTTGAGTATTTATGGTTTGGAAGATCAAGTTATTCCCATCGTTGATAGTTCCCATTTTGCCAATGCTTTAAATCGAGGTAATTTATCCCATCGTTTAGAATTAGTCCCCATGGCCGACCATAATTTTTATGGTACGGTACCAATTGAAAATGATGGAGATGCTGAAGATTACAATCCCGATAATTTACCATTAAACTCCAGTAAATTCGTCAATTTTAGTTCCGTGGTTGTGGATAAAATCAAAGAATTTTTAAAACCGGAAAATGAATTATCAAGATTTTTACAACTAAGTAAGAATATTGGACATTTGTCAAGATGGAAAGATATTGAAGGGGTCAGTAACTTTCGAGATATTGGCGGTTGGAAATTAACCTCGCCAAGATTCCCCATTGACGATCCATCACCATCGCAATATTATGTGGTTCATAATTTGATGTATCGATGTGCTAATATGGGATCGATAACTGAAAACGGGTTAATGACATTACAAAAATTAGGTATTAAAGCAATATTTGATCTTCGATCAGAGGGCGAGTGTGCAAGAGATGGATATGCTGCAGACTTGGAAAACTACGGTATTAAACGAATTCACGCTCCGGTGTTTGTTAATGATGATTATTCGCCCCAAGCTATTGCGGTTAGATATGCCAATCTAATGACCAGTTGGAATACTTATGTTCATGTATACGATGATATGTTAGGTGAGGGAACAACGGCGTTTAAAACGATCTTTGAATATATTCGTAATATTAACCAACCGTTTATCTTCCATTGTACAGCGGGCAAAGACAGAACGGGTATGATATCGATGTTGATCTTATTATTAGCTGGTTTAGACCATCATACCATTGCCAAAGAATATGAATTAACTACCATAGGATTAAAACCCGATCATGATAAAATTAAAACCAATTTTTTGAAGGTTGTTGATAAGATGAAGCAAAAATTAGGTGGAGAATCACTGAATTTTGAAGTCATCATTACAAAGGGGAGGAAGAAATTTAGTATTGAAACTGATGGGTTTAATAACCTAATTAGTTCCCGGTATGAAGCAATGTTGTCAACTATTGAATTGTTTAATGATAAATATGGTGGGATTGTTAATTACATGAAAGAGTATTTAAAATTCGATCAAGATGATATTTTAAAAATATTTAACAATATTGTGATTAATGATAAAATTGGTTATTTTGGTGGTGAGAATTTTATTCAATGGAGTCATAAAAACTCCATCGGTCCCAATTTATAGCAGGAGTGCAATCTAGAGTTATAAAACAAGGTCTCTAATATACATTGTAACTGTGAACTTTGCTACAATTTATAGCAGCAGTGCAAATCTAGAGTTATAAAACGAGTTCTCTAATATTCATTGTAACTGTGAACTTTGCTACAATTTATAGCAGCAGTGCAAATCTAGAGTTATAAAACGAGGTCTCTAATATACATTGCAACTATGAAATAACATCCACTTCCCTTCTGCATCAATACACCACGTTAGATGACAAGCACCCTACTACATAATTGGTAATGGCCTTTGTTTGAAGACAATTCTCTTTTTAACGATATCAATCATGGAGATTGATTTATCACTAGCGGTTTCCTCCCTAGGGATTTTCAAAACGCCTAAAGGAACTTCTAAATCCTCCACCGAGCCAAGAAGTCTTTGTGAATTACTGATAAATAACGTAACTTTGGTGGGTTGTTTATCATCAAATTTAAGTCTGCCAAATTTAACCGCATCATAGATTTCATCAACCTTTATAAATTCCGCTTCATCGTTAGGTTGCTGGGGTAGATTTAAAAGCCCTTGAATCTCTAGTATTGACAAGCCATATGGGGTTGATATAACACTATGATTTTCAATGGTTTCGTCTAATATTGGGAGAACTTTGGAATATTCTAATTCTACAGTAGGCATACGCGTTGTGTTTTTCCCAGTGCGATTCAGTAACCTATCGCCAGAACATCACCAGTGCATCACCAGTGCATCACCAGAGCATCACCAGAGCATCACCAGAGCAGTGGAGGTGTATTGGGTCAGATTGGAGTGATATAGAGACTCACACACCGGGGCACATTAAGCGGGCTGTGTCTAATAGTTTTCGTCGGTAGTTTAATAATACTTAAAAACTGTTTCTCTGGTACTCCAGGATGCTGGCCACAAATAATCATTATCCAATGGTTATTTGCTGTGCTTCAGTCAGCTCAAGACACATGCAAAGGCGACTACCCTCCCAGATGCCCTAAGAGACAAGAGCATGTAACCAAGCAATGCAAACGACTCCACCATGCAAAGCGACTGCCACGGCTCTACGTCCCACCAATACCTCAACTATCCCTACCGAGCTTGCCAGAAGCCTGCCCAACCCTAGCACCTCCGCCGCCTGACCAATCCCTGTCCGACCCCACCAGTGCCAACCTTGGCTAAACGCTACCTATCTCAGCTCCCGCCAGACGTAATTGCCGCAATAGGCAGTCGAGGGATGGATGATGTTTTGGACCGTTCCTAATCGGGTAATACTGCTGCAGCTCATTAATTTCCTCAAAGGGGAATCCTCTGACACCAACTTTACTTAAACTACTCGATTTCTTTCCTTCTAGTCATCAAACTTTTCACAGACCTTGTTAATCGACGATAGCATATCGTGGGGTTAACGTTAGTGAGTGAATATTGGGTAAATACTGGGTAATACTGTGTAATACTGGTTAATACTGGTTAATACTGGGTGATAGTGAAATAGTGGTAAATAGTGACTAGATATTGCGTATTGTGGTGAAAGATGTTACAACCTCCAGAGAATTATACTGCTACCCACGGCATCATGCAGTTGCTTCGATATCAACAAAACTATCCAGCTTTGGGTACGGGACAACTAATCTTGACCCAACAAGCCCACAATTTATTGGGGTCTATTCCTCAAGTCTTTGTCGATTACCAGACGATGTTTCAAATCAACCTTTTTGGGAACTATCCGTTTAAAAAAGATGTGGTACCAAGTGCTATATTCGTTGGGGTGTTTGGATTTTTGGCTGTATTACATACTATAATTTTTATCATTAATATGTCAAGGGGCCATTATTTTTGGTTAACATTGACTTACATATTTTATTGCATTTTAAAAATCGTTGGATTTGGATTGAGAATTGTTTGGCAACAAGATTTAAGTAGGACGGCTATCGGATTAACTAGTGAAGTTATGTTGATTATCTCGTCCATTGTTCTTATTTCCTTCAACTTGATTTTAGCACAAAGAATTTTCACTTGGAGACACCCGGTTGGTGGTTCGAGAAAATTGTTTTGGGCCATTATGCTTACATTTTATGGTTTCGTGCTGTTGATTGTCGGTATGACGATTATGGCAGCATTCTATCCTTATATTCATTTTTTGTCCCAAGCTCATTATGAGCAATATATAAAAGTTAATCAAGCTTCGTCAGTGTTGATTATTTTGTATACTTTAACGGCAATGTCATTGATTGGATTGGCGTTTTTTTTCAAACCAACCAAGAAAGATGAAAACTTGTATACTTATCAACCATGGTGGATTGAATCGTTCCATCCATTTTACTTTGTTAAAAAAAATGCCTGTAAAGAAGCTGAAGAAACATTTATGAAAAGAAATCATAACCACAGATATGCTGTAAGAGTTATTGCCGCCACCCATCATCATTACAACATGGTGGAAGGGTTGACCAATCAAAGAGGTTCATTGACCCATAATATGTCATTACTCATCTTGTCGTTTTCAACGTTTGTGTTATTTGTTGGCTCGTTATTAAGAAGTATAGTGGTTTTCCAAGCTAATTATCAAAAGGACAGTAGCCCACTTTGTGACCCTATAGCAATGTATATGTTGTGGGGGTTTGGTGAAGGGTTGTTGTTGTTTATCTATGCGGTTGGAAGAGTTGATTTAAGATTCTATAGGCCCGATAGATTGCCTATGAAGGTCAGAAGTATCATTACTGCCGAACAATCAGTAGAACCAAGTGACATCGAGACTGACGATGAATCGATTGATGATGCAAGTGAATTTAGTGACGATTCATCAGTAAGATTACCAAAATATGAAGATGCCTTACCAAGTGAGAGAGAAAAGGAAGATAATGAATCTGAGTTCCATTTTTAACCTTTAACAACCACTGTAAGCGAAGAGATAAAGAAAAATAACCTATGAATACCATGAATACCATGAATATCAATATGTAATTGTAATATACATTAATACCTAAATCATCTATTTCCTGTTTTCTATTTTTATCCTTGATTAACATCATCCAACGAATTAAACAATTCAACTAACTTTTTACTATTAAATACATGATCTTCAACATTTCCGTAGTATGTTGCACTGGGTAAAATTCTTAATAAATTATATATCGACTCGCCAATAAATCCATTAGTTGGTTGAACCAGTTGATTATTACTATCGGATTCAACTGGTTTAATTGGCTTTGAAGGTAATGTTAATTTTCTTCTTTTATTTTTCACCAAATCCTCATCGTCAATATCAAAATACTGATCGATATCGCCTCGTGTATCTTGTTCGATGTATTTAACTGATTTACCCAAGTCATACTTAATTAAATCAATTGAATCATAAGCATAACGTGAACGGAATAATTCTAATAAATCATCGTCGGGGAAAATTTTTTTAAATCTAAGCTCTAAGCTATTGACAATCCCCAAGTCTAAAAATTTTGTGGCAAATTTACCGTATTTTTTGATTAATCGTTTGATGAAAAATCTATAATTGTTGATTTTTTCTAAATTTTCTTGTTTGATCCAATTTGGAGTATCTAAATCATCAACTCCTTCAGGATTTTCAATTTCTTTGAATAAATTGTTTACTGACACTTCAAATAATACTTTAATGCTTTCAATTTCATTGGTCATGATTAAATAGTCCAAGTACGATAATAAATATTTACCATTTGTCCCATAAGTTTTCAAACCTAATTCGAATACTTTATTGGCGGTTTTTTTATTATCAGAATAGTATTCCATCAAGGCATTCTCAACGTATAATTCGTAGCCAATATTTTGGAATTTTTTCGCCTGTTTGAAAATTTGACGTGATTCTTTAATCCCACTAGACCGTTTATTGGTCATCATTTGCTTGGTGTAAACCAAGGTTATGTTTCTGCTCAATTCTTTTTCTTGGGACTTTAATTCATACAATGTTTTGATGTCATACTCTGAGAGATAGTAACCCAAATTTGGTTTCTTGTCTTCATCTTCGTCACCCCCATTCACTGGTTGATTGTTATCACCATCGGTTTTGATAATTGAACGTTCATTTATTTCATCGATGTTTTTGATCACCATTTCATGATCTTTTATTAAATTATTTACAAGATTATTTATAACTTCATTAGCTTTAGTTAGATTACCATCTCTCTCACATAATTCTGATAATTCAAACGTCAATAAATAGCTTTTGGGATTCAATAATAACCCTTGTGATAAAATATCCATATTGTTATTTGATTTAGAATTATTAGAATGATCAGCTTTAGATTCTGTAGTATTGGTAGTATTTGTATTATTGTTATTACTGTCAATTAAAAACTGATTATACCTGTACCATAATTCAGGCACAAATGGTAATGATATTATAGATTGCTTATAAACATATTCAATTCTCATCTGTAAAAGCTGTTCATCCTTTAAATTCAATCCGTTTCTTTTTTCAAATTCAATCCATTTATACCAATATTCCAATTGCTGTTGAATTTGCTTTTTAAAGTCCTCGTCGTCATCATTTAAACTATGAGGCAACACTTTCCTAGTCAACAGCTTTTCCGTCAAGTTGTTCCATTCAATATTCCATGCTCTTGCCTCCATGAATTCTGCTGATTTATCGGCTATAAATCTTGATGATGTGGAACTATTAACTTCATTTTCCCATTTAGTGTAATTTGACCAAAATGTTTCAACTTTCTCGGTAGGAATGACTAATAATTTCTTATAGACTTTTCTAATGGTATCGAACTTTTGCTGTTTATCATATGACGCTGTAGGGGTCCAACTTTTCAAAAAATCTAAATAGTCATTCCATAAATCTCCACTTTTAATATCGATGCCAACTCTATTGACACTGAATTCAAAAGCCAGCAACACGGTGTTTCGTGCCTTTTCACCACCAATAATTACGTCATTGGTTTTCCTAACGTAAGAAACATATAATCTGAATAACTCAACATTATCAACTGAGGTGATACATTTACCAAATAACTCTTCCACTTTTTTAAAATCACCTTTATTTAGTTCAAAATTGATATACTTGCACCATTGTTCACCATCAAGTTTGAAAATATCTAAATATCTATCGAAAATTGTTCTTATTTGTTCTTCTTTATCCTTTACCATCACTTGTTTAATCAATTTAATCCATTTATTATAATCCAACGGACGCTCAGTCAATTCTTGTTCGAGTTGACTGATCAGATCTGCCGTCACTTTCTTCTTCTTGTCAATGAATATACTCATGGTTCAGCCTACTTGTTTAATGAAAAAGACACCTCTTGAATGAAAGCACAACTTCTTGATGTTTGAACCTGGTGAAGAAGTAGTTGAAAAAAAAATGCGAAAGAACCCATTGATGATGAAACTACATATTTGGGGTGATGATGAAGGAGTGTCGATTACATCGCCAGAATGCTTAGCAAGCAGTTGGTTGGTGAGCTTGGTGGAGGAAGATATTGACATTGTCACTTCTTGTAACACCAACATGTCTAAATCTGGAGATTTACCGGTGCTTGTACATGGCAGTGAAACCTTTGAAGGCTATTTAGAGATTTCAGAGTTCATCAGTAATAATTGCAATTTCAAACAAGGCGGCGTAAGAATAACGCCTACTAGGATGTTGCTGGTGGAACAACAGTTGGTCAATCGTTCGTTGATCAACGCAATCGACAATAAACTTAAATTGCTTAATCAATATAACTTGTATATATCTAAACCCAATTACGAACAATTCACGAGAAAGCTATTCAAGAATTACTTGCCGTTCCCCATGATGTACAATCAGCCGTTAAAGTTTTTCAATGCTGCCACGGAACAGGTCAAATTAATCGGCATTGGACAGCCAAAACTGTTGCTTAATTTTGGCAGAGATAATGATGATGAAGATGATGTAGATAACACTGTGCCCATCAGTAAGTTACATGAGCAGCAATTATTAGCTAAAAATAAACACACCCTTTCGCTGAGACAAAGGAAAAACTTATTCAAGGCTGTTGCTGCGCTTGATGAGGCTATCAATGACATTATTCCAGTATTAAATGAATCGTATCAATTAGCTGAACCCTTCGCCACGGGCGATTTGCTATTATTATCGTATTTGAATGCAATGTACTGTTCAAAGTTGCCAGATAAAACGTTGCATCATATAATCCAGCAAAACCATGGTGATTTCTATGCAACAACGAATGCAAATATAGAGATACTAAATAACGAGCTAGCCCCATTTAAACCCCCACAACCATGGGAAACCCCCAGTCTACTTAACGAAATCAAGTACCAATTAAATTTTTCTCCCTACTAATCATGGTACTGGAGATGACTATAAAAAGAGAATCTCACTGGAAAATTTTCCATTTATCTTCACTTAGAAATACACATTGGATTAACTCTGGAACCTCATGAATACTCTCATGGCAACCTTAGCATAGTTTCATGTTTACGTATTACCAATGTATCCCATGATGGAATTTACTTGCCAAAGAACAATCTAGTTCAATGGAGTGGTATCGAGGGTCGTTCAATGGGCCCTCGTCTTTACTATCACTCCAACTTTGAACTTACATTTCTCTGTAACCAGAGGTGGTAGCGTCACCTAGTTAACGTTAGCATTGTCCCCTAGTACCGCACGATCCACGGCTACCACTGTCCCACCACTGCCGCAGTGTGAGACTTTGGCAGCCATGGGTGATAAATTGAACAATAACCAACGGTATAAATGGTTTAACTCGCGAAGTCAAAACATTGATCCAATATGAAGTTTTCAACTATTTTAAGTGGTTTGATAGTTTTATCTAGTAATCACATAATCCCATGTATTGCCGGTAGTGACATCCATGACCAAGCGTCAGATATTTCCACCCCTACTGTCACGTCCCCACCTGAGCCAAAATTGGTCAAGCGAATCGATGCTGGTTACATTGAAAAACAACGTCAAAAATTAAAGGATAAGGAAGCTGCTGCTCATGGTGGTGAAGATGACGCTCAAACTACCGATATCCCCCAGCCATGGATCAGAACTATCTACGGTACCGTGGTAGAAAGAGTTGTTCCAACTGTTGTTCAAGGAGTGACCTTAAGTGCCAAACCACCCAAGGAAACTAATGGGTTAGAACCATGGATTTCTTTGAAAAAAGATGGTAGTCCCCAAACTATTCAACCCAAGTTAAAAGATGGTCGTACCAGGGACCCGTCTCCAACTTATGGAACATGGTTTGCCACCCCAACTACGGTTGTTTACACCAAAGAACAATTAAAGGCCCATAATATGGCCGATGATGAGACCCATACTGAGGTCGAATGGATTGACGACGATAATACGTATCATGTGTTAAACCCCGTCCTCAGATGCACCCCCGATTCTTATTTTAAAAAGGGTTTAAACAAAAACGTCTTATCCAAACCATTTTGTTTTCCAAAAGATAATTCGGTGTTAAAATCTACCAGATCATACTTCATTACTTGGTTTTCGAAATACTTTGACGCCGATGTTAAAAACGTTAGATTCCATTTATCGGCGGTCAAGCCAAGTCTTCATGATCAAGGATTGAAGAAAAGATCGGCTATTATGGAAAACGGCGGTCAAATTACCTTGAAATCATTTTGGGCCTCCGATTGGATGTCAAATGAGCTGGGAATGTACCCCATTGATATCGTAGAGTCGATGTTTGAAGACGACAGTCAAATGGAAAGGATTGTCTTATTGTCAATTCAACCTGATAACGTGGACGATGCAGAATTTGATTACTTGAAAAATTCATTGATTTTAAAATTAATTAAACCTGGTCATGTCTATAAACATCATAATGAAGACTTGAAATTGTTAGATGAAAAGCAAAGACTCGCTCATTTAAATGAAGAAGTGGAAGAGGGAATTGATTATGACAAATACTTTGCCATCATGGGTATACCAACGTTTGTGGTATTCATTGCTTTTGGTATGTACATATTTGCTTGGTGTAATAAGGTTGATTTGAGTCACTTAAAGTCCAAGAGGCCATTGGGCAAACACCATAATCATAGAAGAGTTCCGTTTATTTCCAAGAAGAAAAATGGCTACTCATCATTGCCCCAACATAATTCTGACATCCCATTGCAAACTTTTAAGGGTGATTAATATATCGTTAACTTTACATTCTAATTCTTTCTCTATCTACCAACCTACGGTGGGTCCACTGGTGGGTCCACTGGTGCCCCTTCTGTGTACGGTAAATTACACAAGTTCAGACGTCCACCAAGGTTTTATAAAATCGCAGCATATACCAAGATCAAAATTTCTGAATATTGGTCAAACTTGCTAAATCCATCCAAATCACTTCCAACAATGTTTGAAATGCTTGATAACTTAAACCAAGGCTGGATATTGACGTTATCATCGTCGGCATTGTGTATTTTAGGTTGTTTTATTATATTCATCGATGATTTATATAAACTCATATTCCCCAAATCATTTACCAAAAAGTATCCATTTGAACTAAAAGAGAATTTCGGGTTTTTAATTGCATGTTTAAGTTTCAGTGGTGGGTGCTTGATATTCACTTCATTATATAGGTTGTTACCTACGGGGTATAATTATTTAGACGACTCAGGGATAAAGAAGGGTCTCATCAATAAGTATTTAATAGGGTCATTTATATTTGGGTTGGTTGTTTGTTTAATGTTGAATGGAATGTTGCATATGATAACTAGTGAGAGTGTGGTACATTGCAGTCATGATTTAGAAGACGGGGACCATCTCGACCATCATGACGATCGTAGTCATGATCATCATCATCAACATTCCGATGGTGATTTACATCATTCTCATCCAATTATAGATTCCCCTTCCCATGATCATTCTCATGGACAAAATCATTCCCATAATCATTCTCATGTACAAGGTCCTTCCCATGCCCATAATCATGTACACGATCACGATTCACACTCAAGCTCAAGTAATCAAGAAGAAATGATCCAAGTCACCGAAACAACATCATTAATCAAACCAGGGTTGACCAAGCGATTCTCGTTGATTCATTTATTTGGCAACGATGATATTGGTGAATGCAAGGGTTATTCGTCAGCGGAAATTTGTGTTAATGATAATAACAAAAAATTACATTATTGTGAGTTACCATTAATAAAAGATGATTTAACGTTGGATTCCAATGAAATCCATTCTATCCATTCCAATGATATTTATCGCCACCAAAGCCATAATTCGCATGATAATTTACATTCACATTCCCATTTACATCATATTGATGATGATTACCAACACGGTGATGACGTTGACGTTTCCACCACCAAATCAATTCATTCGGACCATCACCACCATATTTCCACCCCATTATCAAGGTTATTAATGATCGGTATTCAAACCACGTTAGCCATCACCTTGCACAAGTTTCCCGAAGGGTTTATCACCTACATAACATCCCAAGCGGATTCAAAACTAGGCGTGGAAATATTTTTGAGTCTTTTGGTGCATAACTTCATCGAAGGGTTTTCCATGTGCTTGCCGTTATATTATCTGTTTTCCAGCTCCTCCAATAACAGGTACGCCAAGTTGAAGGCGTTGTTGATTGGTGGGGGGTTAGGTGGGATTTCCCAACCATTAGGAGGGCTCCTAGGCATGTTGTTTTTGAAAATCAGTGACTACAACATGAACGATTTGAATTTTGTGTTTGGTATCACCATGTCGGTGACGGCTGGGTTTTTAACGGTGGTATCCTTATCGATGTTTGGCTCAGCTATAGGGTTCAATGCCAGATCCCTGAATTATGTTATTATCTGGACCTTAGTCGGTATGAGTGTCATTGGTGGTTCATTGATGTTGAAAGAGTAATATATTCTACTTTGTGCTGGCTCTTCTGTCCCGCTGTTCACTATCCCCGAGCTGCTATACTCTCCCGACCTACCCTTGCATCTCTATCATATAATATCTATCTATCAGGTAATATTTATCGATCGTGTAACCCCCGTACACCCACTGTAAAAGGCAGGAAGTGTCGCTACCAAACCCACGCACTGAGTCAAAGGACCCATCACCATTTTACAGATTTATACATTCTAAGATATGATGGTTCATGAGCTGATACCAATACAGGGCAATCAAACGTTGCCGAGTGGTGGTAAAGTCGACTTCGGTAAAGGAGGTGGTACTGGCAGTGTGAACAACAATGGTTCCGCTAAGAAAAATCATAGTCGTCACGCCAGTGGAAATCGTCGAGATTCACCAGCTTTACCAAACGGCTCCAGACCAGTGTTTGATGAGAACAATGATAAAGACAAGAATGCTAAAGATAAAGAGAAACCCGATAAGAGACAGAGAGATAAAAAGAAAGATAAGAAGAAGGTTGAAGTTTACGCTGGATCTTCATTTCATTCGTCGCCAGAAGCTTTAAAATTGCCTAAACCGAGTTTCAAATCATCGCCCAAAGTTAGTAATGAAAACATGGCACAGGGCCAACCTCAAGGGTACCCCCAACCGTATGGTGCACAAGTGCCAAATCAAGCACCAAGTCAGGTACCAAATCAAGGGCAAGCTCCGCCAATGCCAATGATGATGCCTAATGGTCAGATGCCGGGCCAAATGCCAGGTCAGATGCCAGGTCAGATGCCAGGTCAGATGCCAGGTCAGATGCCAGGTCAGATGCCAGGATATCCGTACTATTTCTATCCTCAGCCCATGATGATGTCTCCGCCGCAACAACATCCCACGTCAGCATCGTCAACCGCATCAGCCACGTCAAATCAATCAAATGCGTCATCTAACCATAACCTCCAACCTCAGCTTGGACCACCTATGCCAGTACCAATGCAAATGCCTCCCATGGCGAATCAGATGTATCCCGGACAGGCTCCAGGATATTATTATCCATACAATATGACTTCTCCACCAAACAACGGTGCAGCAAATACTAACGGCACGCCTCATCCATCATCCGTAGCTAACCCAAATCCACATCCATCCTCAGCACCTAAATCAAATCAACCACCTGTAAATCATCCCCCAAATCCACCGCAAGGTTTCACTGGACCCCCCAGTGCTGGATCGCCATCAAATCACCAGGGCCAAAAGATCTCATTTAATGATTTGTTAGGTTCTAGTAAATAATGATTTATGACTTTTTTTTAATGCATATCATATTAAACCCTGTAGCACTGATGGCTCGTAGTAGCACCCCTACGTCTTAGTACCACTACTTCTTAGTACCACTACTTCTTAGTGGAAGTACTAGATGTACCGCATTTAACACCAAGAAATACGAGCCAGCTAGCGAAACTCTAACCGAGCCACACCCCGCCGTTTTAGGTCTATACAGCAGGTTGCAGATGTCTATAGAACAGGTTGTAGGGGGTGACGACCCTGCCATCGTTACTGGTCAATTCCTAGGGAGCCATCGTCCTTGGAGCCACCTCCCGCAGCTACTTTCCACATATTGCTGTTTACTAAGCATTTAGACTTTACTGCGATTCCGCACATTCACAATTATAATAAGGTTGATAAATTTTCCTAGTAGATTTTTTTGTTCGCTTATAACTCATCTTAAGGGACATAACAAAGTATCAGCTAGTGGTTATATTCAGCAGTAGAGGGTTATTCATTGTCAGACAGCGTTAGAAATGAAGAGTAAAGAAATCCGTATTATTTCGTTGTTAGTGTTGGATACGATTTTCTTCTTACTTGAAGTGATTGTTGGTTATTCAGTACATTCATTAGCGTTGGTTGCAGATTCGTTTCACATGTTGAACGATATCATCTCGTTGTTCATTGCTTTGTGGGCCGTGAAAGTCAAAAACACCAAACCTGCTGATGGGAAATACACTTATGGTTGGCAAAGAGCTGAAATTTTAGGAGCATTAATTAATGCTGTGTTCTTATTGGCGCTTTGTTTCACGATTGTTATTGAAGCTATTCAAAGATTGGTGTCTCCTCCAGAAATTTCATCGCCGGTTTTAGTTTTGGTGGTGGGATGTGCTGGGTTGGCTAGTAATTTGGTTGGATTAGTGTTATTCCATGAACATGGACACAGTCATTCTCATAGTCACAGTAGTGATGACAGTCATGAACATGAAATTGAAGCCGCTAACGACATTGCATCGGTGGAAGATAATATCCATGAGCATGAGCATAGTCATAGTCATGATCATCAACAAGTCACTGATGGTGGAGAAACATCGCCGTTATTAAACAGTGCCAACAATGCTTCCACTGGTGACTTTAGACAGTACATGCCCGAAAACGTTGTTGAACGCTTAAACCACTCCCGTTCGCCTAAAGACGGCAAGAAGAAGAAGAAGAGTATGAACATGGAAGGGGTGTTTTTACATGTTTTAGGAGATGCATTGGGTAACGTGGGTGTCATCGCAGCAGCATTAATCATCTGGAAGACCAACTGGTCATGGAAGTATTATAGTGACCCGTTAATTTCACTTATCATCACCGTGATTATTTTTTCGTCGGCGTTACCATTGTGTAAGAAGAGTAGTACGATTTTATTACAAGCTTCACCAACCAATATTGATTCCAATGAAGTTGTGACTGCCATCACTGGAATCCCCACCATCAAGTCGGTGCATGATTTCCATTTATGGAATTTAAACGAAGATATCTTAATTGCATCGTTACATATTGAATTATCAGAAGATTTTGAAAATAAAGATTTCGAAAAGATCAAGTTTGTCAGTACTGTGGCCAGCGTTAGAGAAGTGTTGCATAAGTTCAATATTCATTCCGCCACCATTCAACCAGAATTTTACAATTCTAATTTGCAGAATGATAATCAAATTACCTATGGTGAAACCACCAAGTTGAATTGTTCATTAGACGACGCCACTGGATGCTTTAATAAAAACTGCTTAAACCCTTGATTTTCCCTGTTGATCGACCTGTTCGTCCATTAATCGGTTGATTTTAATTGGTTGACTAGATTCAGTTTAATTTATACCTTAGTAGTCTTTTTGTCTCATTTCACTCGTAACTTCGACCCGGTTCGTGGCATGGTTGCCGTAGTTTCGTAGTTGTTGTTTAGTTGTCTTCTTTAGTTGTCTTCTTTAGTTGCCTTCGGCAGTTGTCTTCTTTAGTTGCCTTCGGCAGTTGTCTTTGGAGATGTAGTTTGCCCGAAACGGCTTTGACATATTGCAAGCATCTTGAGAGCAGTTTGCACTGAGATGTCCCACTAGATTGTGAGACAAAAATATCAAGGAAAATTTGAGATGAAAGCTATAATCACTGGATCATCAAAGGGATTGGGCAAATCTATATCTTCCAGATTAGCACACCATGGGTTCCAATTATCGTTGATTGCACGGTCCCAATCATTACTTGATGAGAATATTTCAAAAATGCCCTATCCTCAACGGCATAAATCCATAGCATTGGACTTAATTCACGATGATGTAAGCAAATTGTCTAGTGAGTTCGATGGTACTTCGGTGCTTATAAACTGTGCTGGTATGACGAATCATCGACTATTGTTTGCCACACCGCTACAAGAGATTGAAAATACCATCAAGTTGAATTTAACTGTACCGATAATATTATCAAAATTAGCCTACAAACCAATGATTAAACAGGCGAAGGAAAATACAAGGGATGCAAAAGATTTAACGAAACACTTGACAAATGATTTAGCAAATGATTTAGCAAATGATTTAACAGAGTTCAAGCCTATTATAATTAATATTGGATCGGTGTTGTCGTTGCCAAATTATGCCATCTCTGGTACATCTGTTTATTGTGCTCTGAAATCGGGTCTAAATGGCTTTACCACCAGTTTGTCCAATGAGTTTAAAGACAAAGTCAGAGTGGTATCGATTTTACCAGGCTTACTCAAAGATACTGAAATGGGATCCAAAGTGACAAGTGATATTGAACCTGTTAGTATCGATAAAGTAGTGGATAAAGTGATGGAAGTTATTTACGATCAAACTATTAATGGGGAGGTCATAATTGTAGATTAGGTAGGTTGGTGTATTTATAGGTGTTATTTTTTTATGTTTGTTTGGTGTTCTGCTCGTGTTTACTTCTATTATCTATTTTTAACTATTTCCAGTATTGCAAAAGTATTTGTTGCAAAATTCACAAATCATATCAAAAGCATTAATCTCACTAGACGAAGTAATATGGGTAATCTCAACAATTACATCGAGATTAATAAAGATTAATAGAGATTAATAGAGATCAATAAACATCAATAGAGACTAATAGAGACCAATAGAGATTAATAGAGACAGTTTACTACTTTTACATTAAACAAATCTATGGTTACTACCGATCATATAGATTAAATATTAATATTACTCAACCTGAACAAGCTTATGATTGAAAACTAAACCTAATTTGAAATACCAACTACTTCTTAGTACCAAAATAAATACCCAAAATAAGGGCTAATATAACAACAATAATAAGACAAATAATGAAACACCATAATCTCTTTTTTCTGGCCTTTTTAGCAGAAATCACCGCTTTATTAGTATGTCCAACCCCTTGTTCGATATCGTGTTGAGCAGTTCCAACTTGCTCATCGATTTGTTGGATGGCTTGATCTTGTTCAATCACCAATTCTTCCATATCATGGAATAATTGGGTTAATTCCGCCATGGTTCTTTCTAATTTCAACAATTCACGATGTCTGGTTTGAACCTCACTTAAAACCGTTCTGGCTTCACCTCTTCTATTACTTTGCATCAAGGCTTGTTGGAAGTATTGCTGAGAATCTGATCCATCTTCAACAACGGCTTTAATTTCTTGTTCATTGGCATCAGGTTTGATGATTTTATATTGTCTTTCAGCTTGTAACTTAGTTTGTTCTCTATTTTGGTTTTCAATGATTCTATATTCTTGAATTTCTTCTAAGAATCTTTGTCTACAATTTTCAATTTGATCAATTCTAGCCTTTTCATTCTTATGAACCGATGATAATTGCATGGAACTGATTCTGGATTTTAAATTGTCTTGTAAAGTCTTAGCTTCTCCAATTAACGAGTCGACTTGTCTACTGTTATATTCACTATCTTCGGTGCTTAATTCGATTTCTTGGATTAAATTTCTTTGTTTGTTGCTGATCAATGAAATCAAATTACCATATTGATCCAATTGGTTATTTATATCTTGGATTTCGTTCATGAATCCAACAAAATCACGTTGATCTGATTCTTTCAAATCATTCATTTCATATCCGTAGGGGTTACTCATATTGAACTGTTTATTCTAATATCCTTTTCTTCCCGTGGTTGTTGTTGTTGTTGTTGATATTGTTCGTTGTCGTTACTTTTGTCAACGGGGCTCTGCAAAAAAAACGGAGTGAATTACTTGCAAAAGGTATCTGTGTTAAACAATACTACTCTACGCCAGCTAATCTAAATCCTCTAACTATTTAATATCACCAGCACTAACCAAATATAAATATGAAAAATAGTGGTCGACGGTGAGAATTTGTAAATTCGTGTTCACAAAGGGCGATGCGAATTTTCGTCTAACCATTTGTCTCATTTAGTCTTTGACAGTGTAGAATTGATCAACACAACGTAGACGATTCAATGGAGTTCACACCGTCGATACACCAGGTGGCGGGCCACGACGGCTGCTTGATTGCCAAGGGGCTCTTTGCTAAACCTTCGACTGACCAGGAATCCCAGTTTTACAGCAATTTGGTCCAATTTGATGGGACAAAAAGTGACAAAAATGACAATGATTCAGGTTTCATTGGTGACTACTTAAGTAATTGGGTGCCGTCGTACTATGGGGACCTACTACAAAACCAGATGAACCAACCGTTGCCTGAGATTTCCCCAGAGTTTAACAAAATCAAATCAGTTTCAGAGTTTAAACTACCATTAGGTTTGCAGCCTACTGACAAAAAGTACATTTTATTAAATAATTTGTATGAAGATTTTACCAATCCTAGCATATTAGATATCAAGCTAGGCAAAACATTGACCGATGAGTCGGCAAGTGCTGAAAAAACCAAGCGGTTGGAGAATGTAAGCAAGTCAACCACCAGTGGCAGTCTTCATTTGAGAATATGTGGTATGAAATTATTTCAGACGGCAGAGCAACTACCTGAGTTATCAAACTTTACCCATGTCGAAGGTAACGTCGAGGTAGTGGAACAAGCGAGGTATTTAAAGTTTAATAAATTTTTTGGAAGGGGATTAACTAAACAAACTGTGCCTGCGGCTCTAAAGTTATTTATTGGTAATAGTATTCCTGATACTGAAATCAGGCATCATTATATTAAGCAATTTCACAATAGATTGCAATTACTTTACAATTGCCTTTTAGATTATGAAATTAGGTTAATTTCGGGATCTTTACTATTTACGATTGAAAATAATCCCATTATATTACAACGAGCCAGAGACGATCTTCAACTTTATGACCCGTTGGTAATTGACAAATATGATGAAATTGACGCTCAAGACGATGACGACGACGATGACGATGACGATGACGATGACGACGAATCTGATATCGAAGACGTTGACAATAAGATCATTAAAAAATTATCATCACTTCATCTCATTGACTTTGCTCATGCAAAATTTGTTCCTGGTGAAGGACCCGATGATAATATTCTACAAGGCATTGAAAATTTAATAGACATTTTTGAAACCATGCTACACGAATATGATTAACGATTTAACGAAATATATATTAATTAGAAAGAACGTCGATTACTCTAAAATTTTAGTGATTTTACCAATGGCAATGGTAACCCCTTGATCTCTTAATGTGAATCTACCTAATTGAGGATAATCAGCATATTTTTCAGCACACACTGGTGCAACTACTTCTAAAACAGCAATAACCTTCATACCCTTTTTAGCAAACGCTGGAGGTTTTTTAGATTTTCTATTGGTACCCTTTTCTAATTTATGTTTCAATTCGACAAATTTGACTTCCTCAATGGCATTATGAACATGCATAACACATGAAAACCCATTGGATAAAATTGATTTTAATTCGACAATGGCAACTTGGGCTTCAAATTTACTAATGGTTTTAACCGGCTTATCCAATGAAGTTAATACATAACCAGGTTGGACATCTTCTTCTTCAACCCCCTTAATTTTTAATCTAACTTGTTCACCACTAAATGCTTGTTCACATTCTTCTTCAGTTTCATTATAAACAGTACTAACTTCAACTTTAACTTTATTAGGCATCATTAATAATGATTGATTTCTTTTAATATGTCCACTTTCAATTTTACCTTCGATAACTAATCCCATATCTTTTAATTTACCAGAAATTGGCATCATAAATGGTCCATTGATTTTTCTGTCAACCGTTTTCATATTATCTAACCATTCTAATAATGATGGTCCATTATACCATGCACATTCTTTGGCAGTGATTCTATCTTTTAAACCTGCACCAGTGTATCCAGAAACTGGCATATAAACAATATCTTCTTTGTTATAACCAATACCTTTTAAATAAGCCCCCAATTTGGTGGTACATTCCTTGTAACGTTGTTCTGACCAATTAACGGTTGGATCATCCATTTTATTTACAGCAACCACAATCCTGTTAACCCCTTGAGTCTTGGCTAATAATGCGTGTTCTCTGGTTTGACCACCTCTTTCAAAACCGGTTTCATATTCTCCCTTTCTTGCAGAAATAACTAAAATACCAACATCAGCTTGTGATGCACCACCAATCATTTCTGACACGTACATTTTATGACCTGGTGCATCTAATATAGTATATCTTCTTTTCTCGGTTTCAAAATATGCTTTACCGACTTCGATAGTTTTACCATCACTTCTTTCTTCTTTATTAGTATCCATGATCCATGATAAATACCAACCTTGTCTACCAGCATCAATAGCTTCTCTTTGGTATTTTTCAACAGTTCTTTTATCAACAGAATCAGTTAAAAATAATATATTACCCCCCATGGTAGATTTACCAGCATCAACATGACCCATAAACATAATTGATACGTGATCTTTACCACCGAATAAGTCTCTGACAACTTCTTCGTCAATTTGTTCCTGTTCAGCTGGAGCTGGAGTCGTTTCTTTAGCCGATGGAGCTGGAGTGGCTGATTTACTAACTGGAGCTGGGGTAGCTGATTTACTAACTGGGACTGGGGTAGATGATTTACTAACTGGAGTTGGAGTTGATTCTTTCTTTTCAACTGGTGCTTCTTTAACCTCAGCTTTTGATTGTTCTTTAACTTCCGCCTTTTCAGGTTTAGATGCTTCTTCCTTTACTGCTTCCTTTGGGTCTTCTTTCTTTTCATCCTTTTTAACTGGTTTGCTAGCATTTGCCAATTTAATTGAACTACTACTTGCCAATTTTAAGGTTTTTTTAGGTTTGGCGGGTTGTGCATTAAGGCTTGTTTGCTGTTGTTTTTGGAAATCAGCTAATGACATACCTGATTGTGGTTGAGCTGCTGGTTGAGCATTGTAAGCTTGATAGCCACCTTGTTGATAACCGCCTTGTTGATATCCGTTTGGTTGATAACCTCCTTGTTGGTATCCTTGTTGGTAATCTCCTTGCTGATAACCCTGTTGGTATCCACCTTGTTGGTAGTTATTATAACTTGCATATTGACCAGGCTGTTGACCTTGTGGATAGTTATTATAACCTTGATACCCACCTTGTTGATAGTTTTGATATAGATTTGATTGTTGGTCTTTGGAAGATTGATAGCCATAATTTTGCCCTGGGACAAACGTTGAAGCAGATGACGGGTTGTAGCCAGGGTTGGTTTCATCTGATTGGGAACCGTCTCCAATCAGAGTGTTTTGCAACTTATCTGATAAATTATCTTGATTATTTGACATAGTATATTACAATAAACTTGAACGAAAATTTTTTCTGATGAGAATTTTTCAGAGAGCGGTAATTACACAGAGTAGAAATTTTATGTATTTTCATTACAGTAACAATGTTAGGGTAGGTGATAAAGAACTCGATAGAACCACCGACGTCGACTAGTTGTTGTGAATGACCCAGTATTTGTACTTTTTCCCGGCTCGAAATATTTGAAATTGGCCCTGAGATGAGATATATTCTTATCGATGATTTTGAGCTGTTATCTTCGAACAACTCCACCTGGTCCACATTGATAACACTGGGCTAGTCTACTCTACCATGGTGAAACTTAACGTGACATCAGTTTGTCATTTTAACTAATACGTCCTCCTATTGTTTTTGCCCTTACCTGTGGGTTGCTTACCATCATTGCCAGACTTACGATGTTCAGTATTCATTTTGCCTTTATCACGGAGACTGTCGCCCCCAGCACTCCCCTTACGTTCATTGCTATCGGTATCATCGTTATCATCATCGACCTGACTAATGATTGACACATCATTGTGATCAATGACGTATAAATCATGGTCCAAACTACCCTTACCACCTCCTTTGCCACGATCTTTGTCACCACCCTTACCACCGCCTTTACCCCCATGGTCATGGTCCTTGCCGTAGACTAACTCGTTGTCGCTCAACCATTCGTCTAGTTCAAGCGTGTAATACACCACAATAATCGATATCAAAAGAAGCGTAACCGTCAATTTGATCACTCTTTTGATATCTGTTTTATCGTCCATATCCCCTGATTCACTCAATTGCCATAATATCGCCCCACGATCCCTAAAAAGACCTCTGAAACCAATAAATATCACTAACACACAATCTGTTGATATGTCACACTAATCACAATCAGAAAAAGATCGCACTGTTATCAGTTAGGGAGTCCCAGCAATCTACCACCAGGATGCCAATTTTCAACGATCATCCTTATACTTCGATTACGATTAAGATCGATCAGTTATCCAAACCCCATCAAAACGATGAAGTTGACAATACGTTGGAATTGTACGTTTCTGACTTGCTTCAACTAATTCAGATTCAACCAGGGTCGGGCCCCAGTGAAGCTGCACGAGCTATTAGAAAAAGAATCAAATATGGTGACGAAGCTGAAGAGCAGATAAGGGCATTGAACATTTTAGAACTATTAATTTTAAACTCAGGGTCCAAGATTGGACCTGTTATTGCTAGAGACGATAAACTATTGGACGTTTTAAAAGGGGTGATCAACGGTTCAGGCAAGACTGGTGTTGGGTTAAATTTTGACCAACAGGTTCAGGTTAGAGCCAAACAGTTGGCAATTGGTTGGAAATCCGAATTGGCTGATT
Source organism: Yamadazyma friedrichii (assembly GCA_030565865.1). Classification (NCBI taxonomy): domain Eukaryota; kingdom Fungi; phylum Ascomycota; class Pichiomycetes; order Serinales; family Debaryomycetaceae; genus Yamadazyma; species Yamadazyma friedrichii. Next base: position 1,562 of record JAJMGX010000039.1, on the reverse strand, counting down.
TAGATGGGTATAAGTATCTAGCATCGTTGTGGAAGAATATTCCTCGCAAGAATAAGTACTCAAGTCATTCCAGAACAAGATCAAGAACAACCGCTGACGACGAGTTGGACGATGAACCTTATAATGCGTTTTCCGAGGCAGGGGCAATTAGAAGTCCATCACCTTCAAGTCCAGCAATGAATAGGCACCGTGACCATAGAACGAATCTTGCCCCAGCACGTCCAAAATCTCCTAAACCAACATCAAATTTAAATTTTGGTAAGAACAGTAAAAAGGACAAAAAGAAGAAGAAAAGATCTAGGAATGGCATTGTTTATGCTGATGAGCAATTTAAAATCCCTCAAATTAACTATAAAGTTGAAGCTCCCAAAATTAGAACCACCATCGCTGAATGTCACACTCATACTACGGCCTTAAACAATTTACTAATTTCTTTACCCCTGAGCATTTCACCGTTAGATGATGATAAAGCTGGCAAAGAATTTGATAAATGTAAATCAATTAGACGTAAAGTTTTGAAATACTTACAATTTGTTGGCGTTGGAGATGCTGATGAAAAATCCCAAGAAGTAGTGTCAATGGATGAAGAGTTTTTGGGCAGTTTAATCGTTGCCAATGAGCAATTAGTAGAAGTTTTCAAGAAATATGATTACTTAGCAGGTTACACCGTTGAAAACCCTGCCCCTAATTACGATGATGAAAGTAGTGGAGAGAGTTATTATACGTCAGATGAAGAAGGCGAGGAATCAGTGTATGATGATGAAGTTGATCTGGTGGCGGAAGATGTAAATCGTATGGGGATTCATGATGTGGGATCAAGTAGTCAATCTGTGCCAAGGACAAAGTCCCCACCTCCCCCAAGACCTGCCAAACCCCCAACTTTAGTGTCCCCCCATAAAACATTACAAAGGACTGATACTAACGCTACTACGGGTAGTGATCCATTTGGTGATGGTAATGAATTAGGAACGTCGAAATCAATTTACTCATGATATCGCATTAAATGTAGAACATACTCATCTATTTCTTCATTTTCTCTCTTTACTTATCGTGAAGTATTTTAATGTGCAGCTATATTTTGTGGATTTTGTTAAAAAGTTCATGTGTGACGGGTATATAGGGCTTTATGCTGGTTAAAAAGAGTAAATCGAGTCATTGCCACGTAGTACTTGGTCTTATATATTTTAGCTGATTTTATCACTAGAAGAATCAGATTTGATGTACTTAATTTGAAATAGTCCTGGTAATCTAAAGTTTGTTGGTCAATGATATGAATGGGATAATAACAAAGTATCACTTCTTGGGGGATTATTCTTTTCTGGTGTTTGTAGTCAGTAAATATATACTCTATGCGATTGTACTTGAAGTAGACAAAATAGGTATGAGAGGATAAATGCTAATAGATAAGAAAAGTTTACATAACTTACTTAGTTAAATACACTACAAAACTAATTCACATAGTTTAAATTACATCCCAAAATATACTCTTTAAGTAACCAATATCCTTACCTTTACTATCATTATCCACATTCTTACTGGATTGACCAAAATCAATGATATAA